>VZTL01071819.1:0-42382 GCA_013400535.1 Scopus umbretta | reverse complement strand
CCCCCCACCCCCCCCCCCCCCCCAATACACACATCTGCTCAAGCACACATGCTGACATATGGTTCTCCCTCGGTTCACGGAGGCAGGAAGACGAGGAGGAACGCCCTGCATGGTCCTGGCGTCTGCTGGACAAGCGAGGTGGGAAAACATCCCATAAATCACACTGTAGGGCAGCAGGAGTGCAATGAGGGTGGTGACGCCTTTGGTGACAGTCCCAGTGTGTGCAGAAGCATCCATGTGACAGATCTTGGTGCCTGAGCAACAGAGGTAGACTGTGGGGCTGGTGAAGGGATAGGTGTTTTGGGGTCCCAGATGCAAATCCGTAGTGTGGGGCAAATGGGACTGGTAGGGGATGGGGCAGGAGATAGGAGGTGATCCCCACAGGTAGGGGCAATCCCAGTGGATGCAGGAACATATTCCCTGTATGTCCCACTGGCCCATGTAGCCCAGCATAGCCTGGGAACAACCTCGAGCATCCCAGCCCCATGGGCTCACCGTGCAGGAGCACCCCATGTCTGTGGGGTCGGTGATGGCTCTCTGTCCCCCTCCCTCAGAGAGGGGACAGTTCTTCCCACCTTGCTGGGGATACCCTCTCTCTTCCCACCCCTCTCCTTACGGCAGCTCCGGCCCTGAGAGAGAAAACCATTCGGGGCAGTTGTGTCTGGCCAGGGCTCCCATGGCAGCAGCAAGGAGCATCTGGGGGGACTCCCCCTCGGCCCATGTAAAACCCCAACTCGCTGAGGGGCTGCCCACTCCTTCCTGCGCTGGCCCAGGCACTGGCTGACACAGCAGGAGCCAGGGCAGAAAGCACTCCCCCGGCACCACCCAGCCTGCCCCCGGAGAGGCAAAAAGCCAGCAAGAAACACATTTTCTCCTCCTCATGCACTGGCAGCTGGCTTTGCACAGAGCCTGGGGCTCCTTTTCTTTGCAAGGAAGATGAACAATAACCCACCCCACATTTTCCAGCAAGTATTTTGGGGCAAAACAAGCAGTGTGCAATATTCAGGGATGCCCGAATGCTTTAAACCACCTGCCCTGGCATGCTGAAGTAGAAGGATATTTTTCAGTGCTGGAGGGGAAAGGGCTGTCTGGAGGTCAAGGAGAGACATAGGAGATCTGGGCTGTGCTTCTGGCACTGATGTCCCATGCAGTATGGATGTTACTTTATTCCAGTCATCCCATCTGGGAATCTCCTGGTGCTGTGAGACTGTGCTCACCAGGAAAGGCTGAAAAAGGTGTTTCTTCCAGAAACAAGCAGATGGGGAAAATGTTGCCAAGCAGACAACATGACTGTGAAGAGGGCAACTGGGGGGTGGCAGTGCAGGATGGGCACAAGGGAGGGTTTGAGTTGGCTGTCAGAAGGGGTGATCCTGCTCTGGGTGCTGGAGATCTGCATGGGGTAGCATGCGGGCTTCTTGCCTCTAACCCTGGCAGGGATACTCCCAGGTACTGTGGAATGGCAACATCCAGGGATCATGGAGGGGAGTCAGGCAAAGCTTCTCTTGGGGGCTGCAGTGGCAGGAGCTTGGACACAATCAGAAATTAATGGTTGTGATACTGGCAGGTGCTGAGTTGCTGGGTTTAACCATTGCCAGCTACCAGCAGGCAACTCCAGGTTCCTGACACAGAGCCATAAAAGTAAGATGGAGAGATGGAGTCTAACCCGAGGGAGTGTAAAGAAAATTATATCACCAAGATACTCAAGGCTGTGAGAAGGGGAATCCAGGTGTAAAACTGGAGGACAGGGGTCAGGGGCCCAGATCCTGGTGCTTTCTGCACACAGTGGCTAGTTTTGTGCAGGGCCATGAGAGCCAGTGCAGAACAAAGCATGCTGAGGACAGCTGGGAATCTGCAGGGAGCCTGGCTCCCCCCGAGAACAGCCTGCTAAGTCAGAGCCCACATGCCACAGCAAGAGCATGTGTGGCCCCAGTAAATGGGGCAGCATTAGTAGCCCTGGTGCTTCTGAGGGCTCTGCAAACCCATGTGGGTGCCACTGCAAAATGTCAGCATCACTCATGCACAGCTGGACTAGGATGGGCCAGGCAGTAGCAGATGGCTGCACCTTTGAGAGAGCTGTGGAGGGGCATTGGCATCCTGGTACTGCTTGGAGCGAGGCATAGCATGAGCACATCTGCCCATCCCCAAACCTTCTCATGAGACAGCACTAGGGCACTGTTCTCCTGCGCAAATATGATGGGAAAGCCAGGACAGGCTCCTGCCACCGAGAGACCTGGAGAAACCTGCTTGGCCAGAGCCAAGGATCCACGTGCATGCCAAAACCGCTCCTTGTTTCCCTGAACTGTGCAGTTCTCAGCTCAATATGGGGCTGGGGCAGATAAAAATGACTCAGAACAGTGAGCCATGTCTAATCTCTCCTGGGACTTTTTTTGTGTGTATGTGTGCGTATGTGAGAGAGCAAGCGAGTGACTCATGGCAGCTTCTCAGGAATGCAGAGTATCTCAGAAGCAGCAGCCACCAATGGGGCACTCACCCTTCCCAGCACTGACATGGGCAGAGGGCACTGAGAGACTGGCAGTGCCACTGTCACCAGTGATCTGATGGAAGGACCAGGCATGGCCCCTTGTACCAGCACTTTTGAGCTGGAGCATCACCCGCTGCTGCCTCCATCCCATCTGGACCCCGCCTGCCCTGGGGGGGCTCGGTTTTGGTGCATGGCTGCTCCAGAAAGAGGAATGGCAGCCTGAGGGTCAGCAGGACGCAACCCTGCTCTTCCATAGACATGCTCTGGGCAAGTCCCTGTCATGTGGGCTTGCCACACTTCCTCCCTGTGGCTGCCAGGCACATGCTGCCAGCTGGCTCCTGCCCAGCCCACCAGCCATGCCCACCTGGATGCATGCCATGCTAACTCGTTTCACCAAATGCTGCAGGAAATCCCTGTCACCTTTCCAGTGCCTCCCTCCACAGCTGGAGTGAAGGATGATGCGGGGGTTTCCAGCCTCCTCTCCAGAGCCAACGCTGGGGTTTAGTCACAGAGCACGTGTTTATCCCATGTAACCAGTCCCCCCATGCTCTGCAAGGGCAGAGGTGCTTTAGGGGAGCTCCTTTTTTCAGAACCCAGTGTCTCAGTTAGGAAGAAAAAATATTAAAACAAACCACGAACTGACCAGCCAAAAAAGGCATCATCTCCTGGTACTTTTGTCTCCATCAAGGCTGCTGCAAAACCAGCCCAGATGGAGAGACAAACCCTGGCCCTAGTGCAGATAAATCACAGCAGAAGCAAAGCCCACACCTGTCCTTGGGGGAAAAAACTCCTCCTTTTGGAACCAAAGCTTTGGGCAGGAGGAGAAATGCCTGGCAGATCTTGCTTGGCTGCTGCACCCCAGCAACGATGGAGCAAAGAGGGGCTGCAGCCCCGTGCAGCTCAGAATCGGCCAACCCACAGACAGTGGGACCCTGAGAAAGCAGCAGCACAGCAGGGATGATGGCACCAACACCCCTGAGTATCCAGCCCTGAGGTTCCCTAGCCCCAAAGCGGAAATGCTGACATGGAGGAGGGCCCAAAAATAAGCCTGCTCTCCTCCCCTGGCTTTCTCTGCAGTAAGTGGGTCAGCGGAGCATTTCTCCTTTCTCTCTCATTTCTGACATTGGAGGCATCTCTGAATGATTCAGGCAGTGGGAGCACAACAGCCATGCTCCTTCACAGGGTGCCTGGGGGAGCTGGGTAGGACAAGCATTCGGGGGTTTCACTGGCCAGAGGATGCTCCTCATGGCTGCTGGCATCACACAGCTATTGCTAAAGCGTCTTGGTCCTTGGGAAAAATAGAGCAGCCTCCAGGCACACTAATTACTCAGAGCAACTGCTCTCCCCCAGGTTTGCTGCTGCTGGGTCAGCCTGAAGATGGGGTCATGTTCCTAAGTGGTGTCTGTTTTTTGGTGTCTGTTGTGCACTGTGCTTATCTCCTGAGACACTTTGGCTACTGCAGAAATGCCTGGAATAAGCCCCAAGCCCCCAGGGCTTCTCATATTCAGCAAAGTTTCCCCTGCACCCCCCAAGAAGTGGCTTGGGGCTGTGGGGAAGGGGCACAGTGGTGCCCTGCCTTATCCGTCCCCACAGTGCTCAGTGCTGCTCAGCCTTGGCATCCTCACACTGACAGAGCTCCTGGCAAGCCGAAAAAGGGGCTAAATTTAACAGCAGGAATTTAATGGCACTCCATGGGAATGGCTGTTTAAGAGAAGCCCTGTCCCAGGAAACTCCTCTCTTGGTCTTTGCCAAGAAGAAATAACTGGATGCAGGGAGCTGTAGCAAGCTCCCATGCAGCCTGAAGCCCTCCACCCAGCTGCCCCCCAGTCCCGGGCTGTGCCTGTTGCTTGGGGCAGACCCCTGAGTCTGAGGGTGCCACTGCAGCTAACGCCCAAGGGTATCCCTGCACCGCACTTGGCTTGTCCCCATATGCCCAGCCCAGGCCTTGAGGCTGGCAGAGGTGCCTGCTGGCCAGGCAGTGACAGAAGAGGGTGCAGACTCACGAGATAGAGGGATTGTCAGGGAAGATGGACCAGGATCCTGGCCAAAGGGGAAGAAAACATGCAAGAGTTGAATGAGGAGATTATGGCATATTCAGGAATTGTTATTCACATTTTACAGCTGGGAAAACTGCTGCAGGGAGCAGCAGAACTTGCCCATGGTCACCTGCAAGGCAGAAGCAAGTCAGAAAGAGAGTGCCTGAAAGAGAGCACCTGCATCATCTGAGCAGCCACTCAGTATCATTTGCTGTGCTCCAGGCTGTCTGTGTCCATTCACTGTCCAAAATCAGCACTTCTCAGCAGGAGGGACAGCCTGAGAGGTGGCCAGGGACTCACCTGCTGCTCTCAGCATAGTGCTGTGCCTGGCACCAGGCTGCTCAGACTGCCCTCCTGTTCCCTAAACCCAGCTGGCAGAAATCCCAGCTTCTGGCAGAAGGGAGCAGAAAACCCCATCCTTTGCGGTTGTGGAAGTGGGGGAGACTAGGGGAGAGCTGGCTTGCACTGAAAAGTCCCCACAGCAGCTGGGGCAGAGTGAAGGAGAAGGTCTATCGCCCCCAGCCATAGACACCAAGTGGCATGAAGGGCTGGAGCCTGAGTTTGTTTCATTTCCAGAAAATGAGAAAAGAAAGAGAGAGATGGTGGCAGAGAGAGAAACCCCGCTGAAAATCCCCATGCTCTTGCTTTGACGGGGTTGAGCTGCAAATTTCCTTTCTGCAAGCTGCAGCGTGCCCGCGGCCAGCCACTGAGCTGGGGCTGTCCCTGCGCAGCTGCATGACAACAGTGCGGATGTCCCAGCCAGGGGAAGGGGAATTCAGACGTTGCTTCTTTCCATACTAAAAGCAGTGACACGCTGGCAGCCCCAGCAGAGTGCTGCGTGGCCGGGGCCACGAGGCCAGCAGCATCGGGGCCACATCATGCTGAGCCACCAGAGTAGCAGCTTGGGAGCCCCAGGACACTGCAACCCTCCAGGTCCTCGTGCACCAAAGACATATTTCCTATCGACGGGGGACCCTGGCATCTGACGGAGATGGCCAGGTATGGTACCTCGCTGAAGCACCCAGGGGCGCATCTTGAGTCCATTTACAGAGCATTTCTGGGTGCTCTGCAAATGGGGGCTCACTGAGGGGACACAGTTTTGCTGACTGCGTTATTGCCTGGTACCGCTTGCCCTGACTGTGCATGGCTGCTGGAAGCCCACATGGGCTGGTGAGCTGTGGCTCAGCCCAGCCATGCAGGCTGGGAGGTGGTGGTGGTACTGGGAGGGAGGGGAAGCCTTTGAGATTGGGAATGGCTTTTGAGGCCTGTGTCTCCTGAGCTGAACAGGGCTGCTTGCCAGGAAGGTGCCTTGCAGGAAGCTCCAATGGCTGTGGGGTGCTGAGGTGCTAGTGCTGGGCTGTTGCCGCTGTGCTTGCTGCCCCCTGTGCCACCCTCTGTACCAAGCTGGGCCTGATCCCACTGCACAGGAGCCCCAGCCCTGGCAGCTCCTCCAGCCCCCCTTGTCAGCCCAGCTCCTTCCCTGCTGTGGGAGGAAGCCAACCACCTGCCCTGGGCAATGGTGCATGTGCATAGGGAAAGATGGGGCCATGCTGCAGATGCTCACTCGGATCAGTGGGTGCCCCTGGGACCATGTGTATAGGCGACCCCCCCAGCTGGCACCAGCAAGGAGGCACAAGAGGAACCCTGCCTGGCCACAGGGCATGGGGGCAGCCCTTTGCCCAGGGCAGGGAGACAAAACCAGGGACACATGCTGCATGGGGATGGGAGCCCACCATGTATAGGACATGCAGGAGACCCCAGTGCCACCTGACACCAGTTTGGATGGGATTTCCAAGATGAAACACTGCCACCAGGTGCCCATGTGCACCCAGCCATCCCTCCCCATTGGCCATCACCTCCCCAAACACCACATCTTCTTTTCCTAGGGAAAGCTGCTCTGCTCACTGCCAGCCCTACCTAGAAATGAAGTGGAGACCCAGAAGAAACATGGTGCTCTTGGCTGCTCAGTAGTCAGTGTAGGATCTGTCCGACAGTCTTGCTAACAGCTACATCTGATTACTGGGTCACCAAAGGGTGACCACACAGCACCTGCAGGAGCTGCCCTCTGATCTGCTGGAGATGGGACAACTGGGGTGGGAACAGGGGGGAGCAGTGATCCTGAGCAATGCCATGGGGCTTCAGCAGCCCAGGAGACCAAATGCAGGAGCTTTAAAGTTGCCAAAGAGTAAAAAAAACCTTGTGGAGTGCAGTCTCCTTCTCTGGGTGGTTATGAGAGCAAAAGCCCTTTGGAGCATCCGGTCTACAGGGTCCCTGGGGCTCAAGGGCTGGGCACTGGGCTGGACACCTGGATTCTCTCCTCCTGCACCCCCACGGTGCCCACGCTTCCCAGCTGTGCCTTGCCTGGCCCTGGCACCTCAGATGGCTGAGTCCCAAGGCCCAAACCTGCTGTGGGCAGCAGTCACCAGCTCACACAGGACGACTGCATGCAAGACATCACACCTTGGTCCCTGGGGAAGTGCTGTCCTGCTACTTTGGTTTGGGTGCACACACTCTGCTCCAGCCGGTTCCCCCTAATCAGGGCAGCACAGGAAATGTGTGTGGTGCTGCTGCAGCTCCCGACACATCCCTGCCTGCCTGCAAGGGGGAAGGAGGCACTGGGCTGTTTGTGAGCAGAATGTCCCTACCACCATGGCAGAGAACGGCCGTTGGTTCCCAGAACATTGCCTTTCCCTCACCTGGCCCACACCACCTGCGCTCCTGCTCCCACTCATGCACTGGTTTCCATTAACCCTACAGGAGCATCAAGCCTGCTCCTCCTTTGCTTGTAATCTCTCCAGGAGGATCTCTTGGGATGTTTTTTGCCTGTTTTGTCTCAGGTTTTCTGGCTTTGCTGTTCCCTGGACAGCCATGTCCCCAGGTGGGAAGTAGGTAGCTTTTGCTCCGTGGAGGTCGAGTGCCTCAAAAATTGGAGGGATTGTTGTTTCAGGGGAGACAATAAAATGTGTTCCTGCCAGGCAGCACGCCTGCGCTGCCCAAACCAGCTCAGGGGCAGGCAGGGGCACATCAGGGCAGAGCTGGGTGTGTGTGCCCGACACAGCGCAGCGGACCCTCCATGCCGCTGCGAACGCACCCGAGTCCCCGGCTCCACCACACACCTGCCCCACTCCCCTGCGTGCCCCGGCACGGGAAAAGCCGCCCGGGCAAGCCGTGTTTGTTTTGAGCAGAAGGCAAAAGGCGCTGTTTCTGCGGAGCGACAGCTCGCAGCCGAACAAGGGGCCCATAACAGAGGGAGCAAACGCCGTGGGCTTTCGAGAGCTTTCAAGACACCCTCGGGCGGCTCCGGTCCCTACGCGGGGCGGGGCGCCGCAGGCCCGGCCCGAGCTGCCGCCGCTACTGCTGCTGCGCCCCCGCCCCCTTCCCGTGCGCCCCTTCCCTCAGGGACGCGCCGGGGGCGTGGCTGGGCGCGGCCACGTGAGGCGGTGGCCGCTCTCTTGCGCCTGCGCAGCGTGGTCATGTGCCTGCGGCGGCCCGGTGGGGGCGGTGGCGGCGACGAGCGGAGCCCAGCGGCGCCATGGCGGGGCCGGGCGGGGGGGGGCCGGGCCGAACCGAACCGAACCGAACCGAGCTGAGATTGAGATTGAGATTGAGATTGAGATTGAGATTGAGATTGAGATTGAGATTGAGATTGAGATTGAGATTGAGATTGCCGCAGCGGGTCCTCCCACTCCTCTGTCCCTGGTGGCGGGTCCGGGGCTCCTCTAGTTCCGCTCCCCCGGCGGAGAGCGGGGCCCGTGCCCTGCGCCCTGCCGTTTCCATTGGTACCGGGCCTGGCACTGCCTGAGGGGAGGCTCCTGGGGCAGGGCTCCTCAGCCCGCACCCCTTCCTCAGGGACGTGACCTGCGGGAGCACCGAGGGGGGTGAGGGGTCCCGAGGACGGGGTCCGAGGGGGTCCGGGGCCCTCGGGGGAGGGCGTGGGAGCTGGGAGTTCCAAAAGGCCCTGGGGGAGTGCCAGGCCCCGTGGGCTATGTGATTGCACGGGTCCTGTGTCCTTGGGGAGGCCCTGGGTAGCTGGCAGCTGTCTGTGGGACAGCAGTCCCAGCACTGAGCCTCTTCAGGTACCTGCAGGTGTGAAGGAGGACTCGTTCAACGTGCTGGACCTGGCAGAGTACACCAAGAACAGGCCCTGGTGGCGCAAGGTCTTCGCCCCCAGCTCGGGGTCAAGTGCTGAGAAGTACAATGTGGCCACACAGCTGGTGATCGGAGGGGTCACGGGATGGTAAGATGTGTTGGGGTTGTCATTGCTGCTTGTGGCAGGCAGGATGCCTGTGGACATTAGCCAGGCTTTTGGGACAACGCTGACAGGTGCGGGGTGGTCATCTGGCAGTCTTTCAGAGAAGGCAGGTGTCCAGCTTGCTCAGCTCACTGTGCCCTGGCATGCTCTGCTGAACTGTGGGAGGTCTTAAAAAGCTGTCTCTAACATGGAGCTGAAGAACTGAGACTATCTCCTAAGGGAAAAAATGCATCAGGCTTTAATTTTTGAGGTGAGATAATTCTCTTCAACTCTGATATAAAGTGGTGGTGTTGAGTTTAGGACAGGCAAACATGAGCCTCTTGGAACAAGAGTACCCTCTTCCCTGGAGGTGGATGTGCTTCAGGCATCTGCATAAAAACTTCCTTTGGAAGGTGGCTTACTGCACCTGTGGGCATGGTTCCTGGGGTTTTGTGTCTCTTGTAGTGAGTGCTGGGGCTGGTGGCTTGTGACTCTCTTTGCAGCTTTATTCCCACAGCAGCATCGTTGAAAACGATGAGTTGAAAACTTGGTGTAGTCACACTGCTTTGCCTCTTGCTGTGTCTGTCTTCATCTGGCACAGAGGTAACCATTTAAAAGTGTATAACAGATCTTAATCTTCTGATAAACATGTGAGTTGGCCACCTCTCTCTTGTATCGCCACTAAGTGTATGTATTCAGAAATGGGTAAGAGCAAGTTGCTGTTTTGTTTTGTAATGTTGATAAGGAAACTGGTCAAAATAATGTCTCTTTTGGGTGATATGATACACTAGTCCTTTGCTGCATGACTGAGCAATAGGGTGGCGCTTGCTTGAGTTCTGGTGGCTGCAGTGATGTCTTTCATGTTGAGAGAGTGTAACCCAGTTTGGAGACCAGTATAGCTTTAGACCACTGTTGTCTGCTTGTTTCAGCATCTTTCTCTTCTAAGAAATTAAAAGGAAAAGTAAGCAATTGTTTGGGCAACAAAGAAACTTGCCTTGTGATCAACTCCCAATGTTCTGGCATGGAGCAGCAGCAGCAGCAGATGTGCTGCCTAATTTCCCTTCAAAGACAATACCCATTTAAAAAAAAAAAAAAAAAGCTAGAATCACTTGTTGATTTGGATGAAATCACGTGTTTCCGATTACTGTTTTGGGAGAAGCTTGATGTTGAAGAGATAAGAATCAAAACTGCAAAAGGCTGAAATGCAATAGTGAGAAGTAAAAAGCTATAAAGCATGGCTTTTGGCTGGACGCAAATCCTTTCTCTTTCTCTCTGGTTGCACGTGGGTTTCTTCTGCCATTCATCAGGCTGTGTCTTAGTCTTGCCAAAGGCAACCTTGCCTGAGGGAAGCATGCTGAGGAGTGTGTGTTTGCTATCTCATTCTTCTGACTGGATCCTGGTTGATTCATAGGTGTACTGGATTCATCTTCCAGAAAGTTGGAAAGCTGGCAGCGACAGCGGTGGGAGGTGGCTTTTTCCTACTTCAGGTGTGTATGAACAGTGAGCCAGGCTTTCTGAGAACTGTGCTGGTGGGGATGAAGGGCTGTCTAGTGATCGTTACTTGTTGGGACATGTGGGGCCAGTTCCCTGCTCTGCCAGGAGCTCTGTGTGGCCATGGATGTCAAGGGCATGTGTTCCCCAGGGTACACAGATGCAGCAGCAAAGCAGGATCAGTGTACATAAACTTAAGGATTGCTAAAAGGTGCTATCCGCTTAGGGTCTGCTAACAAAGGCCAGGCCAAAGACAGGTGGGGGCTGTTACTGCAGGGGCACCTGAATGAAGCAGGAGGCAGCCTTCAGCTGCTGCAGGACTGCTGGTCAGAACTGACTACTATGTCTGTGGAGATGGTGTCCCTGGAGGAACATCCCTGGATGTCAAGAGGGATTTGTCCATGTCTGCGATGTGCATCCTGTCAACCTGGCTACATGAGGAGTCAGGCCAGCACAGATGGGGCTCACTGTAAAGCATTGGGGAAGAGGAGAGAAATGGAGAACCCCCTCTGTCCTCAACCATTTCTCCTGGTTTCCAAGAACCCTGGCACTCAGGGGAGCTGCTTGGATGTGGGCATCTAGCTTGTACATCCTGCATTAGACAGAGTGGCTCTCAGGCCTCACTCAGCAGTCTTATTTGTTTGCTTCTCAGGCGCTGCCTCATGTGCGACTATTCTCCTGGCTCTGCTTGTTCTGCTGAAAGCCTGCTCTGAGCAGGGAGAGTTTCACTGCTGAATCATCCTGACCAGATAAAATATTTAGAGAGGCTATTAATAGCTGTGTCCACCCACTGCAGCAGGAGAGCTGCAGAGAGTCCCAATGATATACATGGCAGTAGCGAGGGGGAGGTGATGCCAGCTTTACATTAGAGAATAGAGGCTGAAACAGGCTAAGCTGTGATGTGTGCCCTACTGTTAGGGGACTACTGTGGGAGACTGTTGCAGGATGGTTGATACAGCTACAGGGGTGGTCCTTTGCCTAATTTTTAAGCTAGTGTGCTCATTCTCTCAGCCCACTGGACCAGTTTGTGGGAGGTGGCTGTGGTCAGGGAAGGTGGATGGGCAAGGGAGTCTGTTTAGCCATGGTCGTGCAGGACTTCAGGGATTTTCTTTCTACCCCTCAAAACTCTAGATTGCAAACCACACAGGATACATCAAAGTAGACTGGAAGCTAGTAGAACGGGATGTGAACAAAGCCAAGCAGCAGCTGAAATTTCACAGCAGCGGTAACAAAATGTCTCCCGAAGTGAAAAGCAGAGTGGATGAGGTGAGACAACTCTCCCAGGGCATGTGCAGGTGCTTAGCTGGAGTGACAGCAGAAAATGGGATTGGCTCCTGGACTTACGGATCTTCCATTGTGCAAATACAAAGAGGGAATGTTTGCATGACAGCAAAACTGGAGAGATGGCAAAGCTATCTGTGCATATTTGAGACAGCCAGGTTGGCTTCTAGGCATGACACCAGCTCACCACGTGTTGCTGCAGATTCCTTGGGTCTGGATGAAAATGTGCTGGGGTTATGGGGAGAAGTGTCTGTTCAGTCTGACAAGAAAAGCTAAGCAGACCTGGCAGCAGATTGGCCTAGTTGCCCTGGATTCTGCTGTACCCTGGTCTGGCATGCACGGTCAGCAGCCCCTTCTGTCAGACTAACTGTGCTGGTTGTGAGAGAGTCCTGGACCATGTAGGCTTGGTCTGCAGCTCTTGGAGGATCTGGGCTGCACTGGGACTGGATCAGTCAGGAGCTCTACATGCAGCAGGGAGATTAGGGAGGGGAGGTCATTAGGTAGGATACTTTTCCAGACCTGAGCAGTGGCCTCTGCGCATCAGTCACATTGGAGAACAGCCTGAGGGCTGTCTTCTTACGGGGAGGATGGTTGGGTGACCTGCTGTTGTTGAACACTGTTGGCTCTTCTCTCCCCTGCTTAGGTGATCATATTTCTGAAGAAGAATGTTATCCTGACTGGAGGGTTTGCTGGAGGATTCCTGCTCGGAATGGCATCCTAGAAACTGCGCTCTGCTCTTCCTTCGTGCCCAGCCTCCTCTGCCCTCCTCTACTGCTGTTCTCTCTCACTTAGAAGTCAAAGGATGTTGCTAACAGGCTCAGTCCCTTCTGCTTCCAGGTTCCTGGGAGCATTTTTCTTACAAAGCTGCTTCTGATTTCCAACTTTTTCCTCTGTCTGGGCTGTTAGGGTGCCAGGATCAGTCTGAAAGCTTCTGACTCCTGGTGTATCATTGTGATTCCTTTCCCCACCAAATATGCCCAGTCAAATTTTCTGATGAGTTGTAGCCTCATAAACATGTAGTGGCAGAGAAATATCTTAAATACGCTTCTCCCAGGAGCTCAGGGTTGTTACCTGTACGAGTATCTGCCAGTGTATGTGTACAACAGCTGTCAGCTGTTCACCACTATTTAGCTTGCACTTTTTCTGCCCTGGTTACCTGGAAAACTTGTGCTTGCCTCTGCACAGAGATGGTGTGTGCAATCCAAAATGTGCTTGGCTGTCCTGGGGTGGGTGCAGAAGTGTCAGGGGACAGTGTGGGCTGTGTTCAGGGCAGGTGGTTAAGGAGCAAGTTCATGCTATGTGTGGTGCTGGGGATTCTCCTGCCCTCCCCCTGCCATTGCACTGCATGTAGATAGCTGTTTGGCTTCTCCTCTGCTGTTATTTACACCCATTACTGGAACTGCAACACTGGCGATGCTGATGGAAACTGAGCACCATGGGTGACTCTCCAGGCCATTTCCTCACCGTGTGTTCTGAAAGTCATCAAGCTTCCTGTACTGTAGAGCGCATTTCTTGCTTGCTAGCTGACTGCTCAGCCTTTGAAATGTGCTGAGGTGCTCTCTTGTGGTGGGCAGGCTTCCAGTGTGCTCTGTCAGGCTAGCTGGTGCAGGTGGTGTGTGTTTCAGCTGTACCACTTACTGTAAATCACCTTGGGCCTCAGACTGCTGTTTCCGGGTCTACTGTGACCTTCTCTGACCACTTCAGCGTTGGCGATGCTCTTAGAATTGTAACTACGTGGGACAGGACAGGAAGTGCATCCCTGTTCAGGGTACATTGTACTGTTCCAGGGCCCCTGTTGCTAGCTCTACTAGAGTGGGGGTGGGGAGGATGTGAAATCTGGAGTATAGTCCTCTGCCTGCCTCTGCAGAGCACAGACTCCAACTCCCCGGTCTCTGCAATCAACTGAAATGACAAAACTGTTGGGAAAACCAGGTTGGGGTCTTGTGGGAGTGACTCATTTCCATACTTTCCTCCTTGGTTATGTTCCTTCCTTCTTTGCATTTACCATGTCCACAAAAAAAGCGCTTGCTTAATTCCATCAACTGCAGCCCTTCTCCTTCAGGTGAGGCAGCCCAGATGTAGAGCTCAGCTGTTCTTGGACTGTCTGTCACAGTGCAGCTGTATGCAGAGCAGAACTCTAACGTACAAGAGAAAATTATTAAAGAAAAAAAAAAAATTGCTTAGAGATGTTCTGCATTGGCTGTGCTGGGCTGGCATCACCGCTTTCCAGAGTGCAGGGACTTGCATGACGTTGGGTTGATGTCCAGCAGGTACATGTAGGAGTTCTTGTGAAGACTGGGTTTTTTTTAATGTGAAGGTCAGCCCATCCTTCAATGGGAAACATCCTAGGGAATGATGACAGGCATGGGTGATTGGGATGCAGCACCTGGCTTAGCAGCTGCACGCCCTCTCCAGTGCTGTATAATGCCTTTTGGATCATCTGCTGCTGCTCTCAGTATGGCTAAAAGTGGGGATCTTCTCCCGAGAGCTGCTGGAAGAGCTGGAACAGTGGGTTCTTCCCACCACAGGTTTTGGGATGAGGACTTGCAGTTGTTAATTTTGCTTCAGCTCTGTTGATTGAAGAGTCAGTGTAGCAACACATTAATTTAGTTGAGGTTTTCTCACCTTCAGGATCTGAAAAGAAGCTCCAGGTAATCAGAAAACAGAAGTTGGTATCTTTGCTATGTCTTGGTATCTTTGCTATGTCTTGGTATCTTTGCTATGTCTTGGTATCTTTGCTATGTCTTGGTATCTTTGCTATGTCTTGGTATCTTTGCTATGTCTTGGTATCTTTGCTATGTCCTGCCATACATGGCCAAGGAGAATGAAGGAGCAGCTGGGCTCATGTCATTTTAATGATGGTCTTCCTAAAAGCCATCCAGGATTGCAGGAGTGATGTGATGCAGCAAACAGGTCTTCAAGTAAATTGGTGTTTGGGACTGGAGTGACAGATGAAGGTGGTGGTTTTAGTTTTTGGTTTTGGTTGTTTGTTTGGTGTTTTTTTTTTTTTTGGTAGGATCCCTGCAGGGCTGAAAGTGCATGAATTGATACATTTGTATTGCAGAGTACCTCTTGTTCCTGTAGGAAAACAGCATTTCTGCCCTTCTGCCTGGTGTGCTGCGTAACACAACCTTTTGAGATGCGCTAATCGAAACAAAGCTTTCTGCAAGGACAAAGCTCGAAGTAAATCATTAACAGACCTTAGGGATGTTTTCCAGGCTCAAATAAGTCACTATTGCTGCCCAGCCCCAGGGAAGGGTGTACAGGGTTGTGCTCCACAGGGTCGTAACTTGCTTCAATGGAGAAAAACGGCCCAGAGAGGGAGCTGAAATGCCTCAGTTGGTGTTGGAAGGGGAAATAAGTGACAAATTCATGTTGAGTTTGATGTGAATGCAGTCAGGGAATGGACATCAGGATATGGCAAATCTTTCTGCTGTGCCAGTGACAGGCGTGTGGCTGGCATTGTTTGATGCTGTGGGCCCACATTGGAAGCTTTGATGCTGAATCAGCCTCTGTGGGGATGCATTTTCATTGTTGCAGGTGCCAAGGTTCCCCCTGACCCCACCCTGCTCCTTTAGGTCTTGTTTCAACAACTTCTGGCATCTGTTCCAGTATGAGAAGTTTTAAAACACACTACGCTTTTAAAGTGTTTTTATATATTGTATGTAAATGCTTGTTGGAGTGATATTTTATTAAACAGTTTTGCTCTAGTAGCTCCTATGTGTGGGGTCTGTTTACTTCTTGGAAACCAGCGTGGTTTTGTCTTACCCTGTGTGTTGCATTTGATTCATGGGAGCAGTTACAGCCGGTCCAGTAGCATGAGGCCCCCAGCCTTCCTTCTTCTCTGCAGGAAGTCATGGCCTGCCTTAAAAAAACCCCTCCTTGATGATCCTGGCAACAATCACCCATGTTTACAAAAGGTGGGATGCTTCTGGAGCAGGAGGTGATTCTGCTGCCAACCTGGCTTCAGAGCCTCCCTGCTGAGCAACCTTGCTCCACCCGAGTAGAAATGGGCATGGAGATGAGGCTTTTCTTTTTAATAGGTGCAACAGAAGCCTAAATATTTATTTTTTTATCATCTATTAGTGACTTACTTCCTATTGCTCCTGCTCACAGATAGGGCAAAAGGGGAAAATGAGCTACTTGTCAGGTGTTTGAGCTGCTCCACAACATTATTACCACTTTCCCACACTTTTCAAGAATACTAAAAGGCCTATTTTATTTAAAAGGCCTATTTTTTAAAAAGCCTAAAAGGGCTTTTTTGCGGGGGAGGAGGAGGGTGGGAGGGGCAGGCTAGCCCTGAATTATTCTTATCTTGAGCCCTGGTTATAAAAATACCAAACAGCTTCTGTTGAAACATGGTATCACGTGTAGCTCGGGACCATGAGTGGCAACCAAGCTGCCTGGCTTGCAGCTATGCTGTATTCTCAATAAACAACCAAACTGAGACTACAGTTTGTTCCAGTCATTTATTTTGTATCATGGTATTTCGGAGCGGTGAATACAGATGGTTCGCTCTTCTAGGCTTCAGTACACTCAACTATTGTGCCTAGGCTACAGTGGTTTGTTTATAGAAGCTGTATTTTTTTAAGTAAGTTGTACTTGATCACAGCACAAAAGTCCTTTACGGCTAGATCTAATGACAGAGTTAGGGGCCTAGTGGGTTCGAAGTCTGATATTTAGGTGCCTAGGCCCTGTAATGGACTTGCACCCACTGAGGTGCCTGGACTCCTGCTACAGGGGACAGAGAGACTTAGGCAGCTCTGAAGGGTGATGCAGGAACCTGTCTACCGAGCTCTTCCTTACAGGTCACAGGAAATTCTGCTGCAGAGGTGAGAGCTTCTGAAAAGCCATCTCTCCCTGGGGTCCAGACACAGCCAGCTTGTGAGTGAGTCTGGAATGCTGTGTTGAAAGCAAGTGTCTACAACTGCTTGTTCAGTAAGCAGCACCTAAATCAGTTCTTGGATCTAGCCCAGGGCTTTGTGACAGGCCTCTGGGTACCAGCGGGATGAACTGTGCTGGGTTCGTAACGTATTGCTTAAAGGTTTTCAATTATACATAAATTTATAAATTTTATATCAACAGTCAGATCTTTCAAATGAATATTGCTTTTTAAAAAAAAAATCCTATTCCTGTAGCAATCCCTGAAATAATGTTCCTGTAACATCTGTCATGCAAATAGCAGCGTGTAGGCAATTCAAATACAAAGTAACCAAAAGTCTGTCCAGTGGGAAAGTGAGGCACTTAGGCAAAGTGACTTGTAGTCAGTCATGATCTATGCAAAACCTAGGAACAATCCCCAGACCCGATTCCCATTCTTGAGCTTGAACCACTGGACAGACAAGTGTTGTCTGGAACTACTGCATGATGGCAGAAATACCTTTGCTGTGTCAAGGTGGGCTTGTTTGATGCGTCACACTTAAAGTCACTCACTCTTCCTAGCTTATTTCCTGTACCTCTCACTCCATAAGCCAGAATAACTTGGTTCCAGTTCTCAATTTTGAGAGCAAGGATGGATTAGAGTAAGGTAAGCATTCTAAAAACATCAAGTTGACTTTTCACAGACACAGGTGCAATGCAAAGACAATGTAGATGATGTTTTGGTACAGAAAATAAAGTTTGTTAACCAGGCCATCTGTTGGTACTGTGTTACACTTTTTGGTGTGCCGGGTGGTGTGTTCTAGGAGCGATCTGGCTTTCCTAAAAGTCTAAAGAAGGCTTGAAAAAACACACATGAGCTCTGCAGGTGAGTCCGTGCTCCGGCACCTGCTGGAGCTGCATTGTGTTACTGAGGTGGTGGGGGAATTCCTTTTGAAGTCCCCTTGAACTTTTCTCTCTCCCTTTCTTCTTTCTCAAACCCTGAACAACAGATGGATCTGCCCTTGGGGTACCGGATGCAGCACTTCCGCATTTCCTGAAGCATGGCTTCACACTTAGACTCCATGTAGTTGTTCACTGGAAAATAAAAAGGAGACACTAAGTCTGCAGAGGGGAACAGGTTTTGTCCCCGGATGGGGCACATCTAGTCCAGCCCTTCAGCTGCTGGGCAGTGTGTTTCTCTGAAAAGCAAGAGCTGCTTACAAACATTTCATCACTTTCTCTGCTGTACAAAAAAGATCTCTCTAGTTTCAGCTATCTAAAGCCATGCAAAGGTAGCCTTGTTCTTGTGGATGGGAGCATCTTCAGTCCCCCAGTTTTGTAGCTATTACATCTCACTACAGTAAGAATGAGGTTTACCTTATTGCTGCCCTTCAATCCTTACTTTCTTTAGCCTACGTGCTTTTAAGCTGCATCTTGTCATCCAGGTCTTCAACCCAGCTGGCGTGTCACTATAAGGTTTACAGCTGAGTGTAAATATAAGAGCATCCAAAGAAGACTTGGTATAAACAGGGACATGTGCACCCTTCAGCACTGCAGGGATGGAAAAGGAAGGGGTGAGGAGTATGACTGCCAACCTCCTACCAGTGGGCTGTTGTGGGCAGGCTGTAGCTTTGCAGTGTAACCGAAGCAGGCAGCACGCTAGCAGGAATGCTTAGCCAGGCTCCAGCAGTTGAATCCAACTGCACAGAGCCAGGGACATGACTACCTACACAAAGGTTCCACCTCTAGCTCAGGAAGTCCCTTTAGCCACACAACTGTTACTTGGCCGCCTCCTACTTTCCTTCCTAGGCTTCTCCTCTTGGACACTGCCAGAGCCAGGACACGGGGCTAACCAAGCTCCTAGTCTGACCTGGGATGACTGGGCTCAAATCTTTGCGCACGGCACAGCTATGCCAACCTCTATACTTTCTCCATATTGCCTTTGTTTCAGGCTCAGAGAGATTTCACTGCATGGGCAGGTTCAGGCACTGCAGGACAGAGGTGATTTGTCCAGCATCCTTTCTGCCCTAGTGCTTTGCTGACTGCCACTGTTGGCTGAGGTGGCAAAGCCCACAGTGCTTTGCAGGGCTGGCCACCAGGCTCTCAAGAGAGAAGCCCTGCAGGTACGTGAGCAGACTTGAGTTTGTGGCTTGAATTAATAACCACCTTAATTAATATGCCTGTCTGCATAGAAGCACAGGGCATGCAGAGCTACCCACTCTGCCTTGGATGAGCTACGCAACCGCTACACAGCTACACTCACCCCTTCACCTGCCACTTTATTCTTTAAAAAAAGAATAAAAGAAGCAACAGCAATCTAATGTGAGACAAACACAGCACCTACTGAAGAGCCTAGAAAGCAGCAGTGAACGCCTTCCGGTTAACGAGCAAGCCAGCCCGTTCTGATTGCTGGGCAATGAATTCCATAACTGGGTTGGTGAGTGACCTGTAACACAAGCACATAGGTCACCCCTGAGAAAAAAGTTATGGTGATGTTACTGCTTTGTGCAAGCTGGCAGCCTAGGAGGCATGGCAGGCCTTTGGAGAGGAGACCTAATCTCTGCTATAACCTGCTGCTGATGAGCGCTCCAAGGCTCTCCTAACTGTTCCTCTGCTTGTGCAGGTTTGTTTCTAAAACCATGGCTACATACAGGTACACCCTGCTATCTGTCATGAATGCATTCCTGAAAAGCACAACGGTTAGTCATACAATAGATAGCAAAACACAAGAGATTTACAGTGGGCATTTCACAGAGGAAGCAGGCAAGCTCTTTTGCAACAATGACCCACTCCGACACCAGCCTTTGAAAAGTCAGCATCTCCCAAAGGTCCTGCTTCCATCCTCCATCCTCTGCAATTTGTATACTCTGTACACTGTCTGCTTATTTGTCAGCTCTGCGTACATCCTCTATCTCATTAATTCTTACAGGGAAAATTGCTTCGCTGTCTGTCAACTCAGCTGCTTCATCTGTGCAACTCGGACAACTCCACTGCACGATAATGCATGAACAACAGCAGCACTCAAAATGATAGCTAGAGAAGCAGTGGACAGTGGAATGTGCATGTATCAGAGTCAAAGAGCTTCTTTGCTAACACTTAACCATTCAGATCAAATCTGTACACAAACCTACACAAACAATTGGAATAACCTCCACAAATGTTATAAAAAAAACATTGTGACAGATGGGACCAAAATAGGGTCAAACATTTAGCTTTTAAGTGCAGTTGCTATGGGAGGAGAAGGCAGCTCTTCATGGGAGAATGCTCCAAACCATGAAGACAGTAAAAGGTAGTATCTAAACAAATGTTGGGGATATGTAGAGAGGCTTGTTTAAGCCCTTGCTTTGAGCTGAACACAGCTTCCAAAAAACAATCCTGGGAAAGACAGACATCTAGTAATAACTGACTATTGCTTTTCCCTACTTTTCCCAGATGTTTTTCCTCCTATGCTCCTCCTCAGCCACTGGGGTGGTTGTGTTTCCTGCACAGATTGCAATCACTGTTTGCTGCAGCCTGCAAAGCCATCCCTCTACTTTTCTAGCAGAACCCCCTCTTCCCTCCCTGCTATATTTTACCTAATCTGCTTGTAATCTACAAATAAATAAAAGGCAGAAATGAGCTGCTGTGGAACTGGCCTGGTTAATTTTAGCTGTGGCATTGCTAGCCTCCTGCCTCATCATCCCTGGGCTAACACCATGAGCTATTCTCATGTGAAGCTCAGAGCATGCTAGCTAAGGGCTCCACCAGGTGAGTTAGGAAGAACTCTTTCCCATATGGCTGAGCTGCCTTGGCACAGAGGAATTGCTACTCTTATTCATTCCGTAAGGCAAGTCCTTTCCCAAGAAGCAACCAAAATTGTTTTTAAATATTACTCTGCAAGTAACAAGCCTGTTCTCCCCAACTCAGGCTCCCAAAACACATTATTACATAATCTCCCTTGCCCCTACAAATACTTAGCTAAGATAATACAAAACAGCTATTAAAGGTCTCCAGAGGGAAACCTTGAGGCCAGATCACATATACCTAATCCGTTCCTGACAGACATCTGTCTCACTTGCTCTTAAAATACCCCTGGAGCTAGAAGCTCTGCAGTCCTCTCATACAATCCACCCACTCACTACCTCACTACCCGCTCTGTAAGAGAGCTTATTAAAATGTCTAGCTCTCCCCACCTACAGCTGAGTCCCAAGACTACACATGGGATCTCACTACCAACATGGAGAACACTCTGGAATGAGCACAACGTTTCCTGTAACAAATGCTCTGTTTTGTACTAATGGCATCCCATTATTTACAATCAAGCACAGGGGAGTTCTGTTAAAACCAGACATAATAATTCTGGTTGCTTTGCAACCAGATGATGCTAATGTGCTTGTTTCTTCCTTCTCAAGGTGAAAGGAGAACAGGGTTAAGTTAAAAGAATTAAGTTCCACCAAAAATCAAGACACCAAAAAGACAAAATGACACTTGGTACCTTGCAAGCACTTCTGTATTTCACAGGCTTGTTTCTGGCAGGGATCCTTCTGGGACATGTTCAGAGAACTAAAATGATAGGAAAATGTTACTGTAGAAACAACATGCTTTTCAGGGGGTGGGGTGTGGGGGGGCAAGACACTGTCTTAAAGCCAAAATTTAAAGAGCTCCCAATTTCCCTCTCTGTCACAGACAGTTCAGAAAACATCTATTGCTGCTTGCAGATGCCTGCCAACATACACAAGAATTCTCGGTGTCTGGCTAAAGGATGATAATGTGGACAATGAATACGGGAAGTTTTATGTTGCTATGCTTGTTGAAGGCCTTTTTCTTTCCTCTGGTCAAAATGTGTCCTGTTCCACTTGGATGCATAAAGATTCCACCAAAGATTCAAATTAACATGGCTGACTAATTTTTAACAGTTCTGTGCCTCTAGAGCTTACACTGAAACATGTATTTATGCAAAAGCCCTCTCTGTGAGCTCTACAGAACCAAGAATTTGGTTTTAGTCATGTAACTGCAGCTGGAGGAGGCATTTAAAAAAACAACCAAACAAAACAACTTAGTTGTGTATGTCCCATAAAGACAGGGAGGGCTTTTTTTTTGTTCCAGGACAAAGACTTTTGGAAACTGACCCCTCCCCCAAATAGACTGGAAGACAGTTCCATCTTGTTCAAATCCCTGGAAAGCGGGATTTCAGACACTCAGTTTAACTTTCTGCAGCTGTGGCACCTGTAACTGTGATCTTCTGTGAGAGATCAAAATATGAGCAAAATCTGGTGATAGTAGTAGTTGGATGGGAGACCTCTAAAGGAAAGCACCGCTGTTAGCAAAAGCAGTGGTGGGACTTCAGCTCCCTCTGAGCCACAGTTCAGCTCCTGCCCCTGCCCAGAGCTAGAGAGGTGCTGCCTTTCAAATTTCTGATAATTCACTGGCCCACAGCACTTCTCAGTATCACTAGGGCATTATTTCCAGCATCCTGGCCAAACTCCACCTGGGGCAATTACATTCTGCCTACCTAGAACTCCCCCTGATGTTTCACTTCGACAGAATACTCCTCTTCACTGCCTGTCCTAACTCTTGTGTGATGTTGCTGTGTGTTGTTTAACTGCTTCCACCTCAGAGGTGGCTGCATTTCAGTGGAGAGAGAATAATTTATTGTACAAAATATACAATGACATCTTCCTAGAGCCACTGCTCCTGAAAGACAAAAATTCATATTAAAGAATGACTGGGAATAAACAGAGCACAGTACAAAGCAGGGGTAATGTCTACACATACCAGATTAATCACCAGGCACGAGTTTAAGCAGCAGTTCTTCAACACCACCAAGCTGTAAGCGACAAGGAAAAGTTCAGTACGTCTACAGTTACTGTGGCTGAGCTAATGGACTTCAACAAAATAACAGTCCTTTGCCGTCCCTCAAGGATCTCAAATGACTTCACAAACAGGCATGACTATGGTCTATTGTTGCCACCATCCTTACCATGAGGTGGTGCTCTATCTCCCAAACGCGAGAGTTACTATCCCTGTACTGCTCACCCTGGGACAGCTGCCACATATGAGGCAGCCGGGATGGGGGGAGCTGGCTTGGTCGCAGCGCCTCACCCAGGGGAACCTGAACTCTTTGGATCCGAGCCCTCAGCATACCTTCCTCCTGGGGGAAAGTAAGAAAAAGAGCAGGCAGTTACTGGCAATGCAGCAGCGGTAACTGCAACAGCAAAGCTACAATCACCGGGAAGCTCAAAGGAGACTTGCCTCTTCCGCAGCCACAAGCCATGTTTTGCGGTGCTCATCGCAGTAAACACCTACACGTCGCACCCACAGTCGGACAGGAGGAGCGCCAGCATGCCCTCCTTCTGCCATTCCCTCAGTCACTTCAGGATGCTCCTGTTAGGTGGACGGCATCAACCCGCAGGATGCATGCATGGTCTCTTTAGCTCTGAATACATTCACGGAGAAAGCTCTTAGACAGGAAAGGCACCTCTGGGTGGCATCTGACTTATTGTATGAGAGGCTATGTGCTGAAATGTCCCTAAAAGTCAGCTTGGGAAACTAAGGTGACGCCTAAGCGAACAGACATTTCATGACAAGTTGTACACTGCAACATGCATGCTGTACAGCATTTGTAAGGCATTCTGGGGCAAAAGGTGCTATTGGTGTGAAGTTAAACCCTGTGAATATTGGCTTTGCTTATTCTACTAACAGTCCTATTAACAGTCTTTGTGTAAAATAGGGAAAAAAACAGAAAAAGAAAAAAGTGATTTACACAGGAGTTCTGCGGCTAATGATGGTCTAAATCCCAAATGCAAAACTTGTGACAAGAGGTGAAATTAGCTTAGCAAGAACGAAGATCACTCTGGAGACAAAGCGTGAAGCTCCGTATGTGCGACTCTCATATTTGGAACTTGCAGAGCTGTCATTGTGAAGGGTCCTTCGTCTCATCTCTCAAGAGGATGGCAGCATTGTCCATTCATACACAAGCTTCTCGTGAATAGGTCTCGTGACTTTGTGAAGTTCGGCTTTTAGATGGTTACAGAGAGCCACCAATACCAGCAGGGGCAAAGGAATTTTGGACATTGAGGTGGTTCTTCCTACTGGAATTTTTGTTTAACAGCAAGTTTATCTGTATACCAGTTAGATCAAGCTGAGCCATTAGCAAATGAAGGTCAGGGGAAATGATTCTCTCTTTGAACCCTAGAAGAGGTAATCAAAATGGTACAGACAGTCTTCATTCTTTATCTAGGTTTAAAGTAGAACAGAATTAAAGTGTAATAAATATAACATCCTCCTGCTATGAAGCAGATGCAATATTGCTATCCCAGTGAAACACAGTGGCCTTCTGAAAACTTGTAAAGTTACAAGGCATATTTCAGACAGGAGTAAGAAAATCTGGGTACAAAATAAAGTAAGAAAAGTCAGGGAGAGAAAAAATTGTTATACATTAGAGTACATATATAACAGGAAATACACTTCCATGTTGCCTTCTATGTCTTACATCAGTGCTTGTCTACCTTTTTGAATCAAAGGACCACTGAGCCTTTTTGAAAACAAAACACCAACCACGGATCAGCCTGAACGGGACTGTCACAGTATTTTAATTTCTAACAAAGAAAACTTTGAATGTTCTTTTATTCTTTCTTTTTCTGCCATTCTGTTTGTTTCCTTGCTTGATGTGTGGGAATGTGTATATGCATTATAAAAAGCACCACTGTTCTGAAGACCATCCTGTGATGTGGTACAGTCATTCCAAGCAATACCCCAGTAGCTGGATCACTGGCATTTAGAGGAATGTGACAGCAGACTGACAAGCCTCACAAGGCCATCAAGAATAAGCTATGAAGGTTAGAGGGACATTTCTGTAAGTCCTTTTCGTTCTACTTTACCCTGTCACTTTACGAATTTAAGCCCATGTGTGGAAATTACTTTGCCCAACAGTGAAATGCAGCAATCGCCACTGCTCATTTTCAGTCAGCTGAATGTAATCACCCAGGTTGGAATTCGGCCAGGATACTCTCTTACCCTGCGATAAATTGCCAAAAGCTCCATGATGACCAAAAATGCTCAAAACCTTGCTTTTATTCCATTCAAAGCTGGAATTTCTACAGCTTAGTTTCCCCAGAACCAGAAGACTCAAGACTGACTTCAGTACTGGAAAAATATTACTCAGTAAGTGAACACTATTTCCTATAGCAAGTAAACTCTCCTGGAAGGTCTCCTATCCAAGTACTAACTTGGTTCAGACTTGCTGAACTACAGGTAGGAGGACTACAGCGCAAGATGTACGTTTCTGTTTGTTGTGTATGAACATGGTAGTAATGATAGGTACGGGACCAACAGAACAAGGTCTCGTGCAGAGAACACTGTGCAGAATGGGCAGCAGTCAACATGTGTTTTCACCCTTTGCCCCACTAATTTGTCCCAAACTTCCTCTGAACTCCATAGCTCTGAGTTCAGTTATCAAAGTTCAAAGGCCCAGTCTGCCCTCCCTCTTCAACAGTCTCTAAGACTGTTATGAAAGTGCCCAGTTAGTGCCACAAATAAAATCTGGAGGTCAGGCAAAACCGTCAATTGGGTTTGAAGTAAGACAGGTCTGTCTTTAGTACTCAAACACACAAAAGAAACAGGAGATTTGTAAAACCATGTGCTTAGCCATTTCCACCTGAAACTTTAAGAAGGGAAAAACATATACAATTCCTAATTTTGCAGATTTTATCAGAAAGCAGTAAAAAGTCTGAAGGAAGACATGGATGAAAGGAAATATAAGCTTACTTGTATTTAAAACAAGCTGTAAAACCTGTTTCTTATATTGCTTACTTCATAATCTATTAAAAAACCCACCACATCCAACAAAAAACCAAGCAGCTTAAATCTGCAGGATTGCAGTGTCATCCTTTCACACAGATTTCAACGTTCCCATCAACATAACTGCAGAAGTCTGAGCTATTTATGGTAATGATTTGGGGAGATTTAAATCCAATCCCCATGGACAGGAACAAGACTTGCAGGTATTCTGTCCATCTCGGCATCAGGCCTTAGAAGCTTAATACTGTTCTGAGACCTGGGTGGATTTCTGAGCCATACCATACATGAATAAATGTGAAAATGTCCAGAAGGAGGACTGCATCTTGTGGTGAAGACAATTTATTTGCTTTTAAATTGGCTACATTAAAATATTTTACAAAAACAGTGAAAGATATTGCTCTAGCTGCCGCTTGGCCCACCCCCAGAGCTGGAGCTCAGCATGGTGAACAAACTCCACCCTTTATTACTTTCCATTTTAAAAGGGGACTGGGTCAGATTGTTAGAAGAGTTCAGCTGCCATTTAGGCATCAAGGAAAAAAAGTGATGCTGAGACTCAGAGAATTGGGCAGTGTTGTACTAACATGGCTACACCGCTTCTGGACCAAGGCTGGCAAGTTTGGCCTTCTGGTGGAGAGTGTGCAGCTGCCTGCACACCTCTGTGCATGCAGCCTTCGGGGAGCTTTAGCTTTCAGCTCAGGGAGCTGAGCTTTCCTGAAAAACTCAGCCTGTCTTGCAACAAGTCAGGGATCAGATGAGCTGTCTGCTGATGTAAGAGCATGTTGACTCACTCTAAAGCTTCTTCTTGGGGGTTTGTACTCTACTCTGCCTGGAACACTTGCCCCCAGCAAGCACCTCTGTGACTCCACTCTCCGCTTTGCCCAACCTACTGAGGGGTAGCAGATGCTCACCGACCAGCTGGGGCTGTCCAACAGTTTGGGGAGGGAAGGTCTAGCTTTGGTAGGATCTAAAGAAACAGGAAGACAAAAAGAGATGGACACAGTGTTCAGGGACCCCCGGAGAAGGAAGGGGAGGACCGGGAAAGGGGTGCGGGAGCCAGGCCTGGTGAAGGGTCGGCCGAGGAGCAGCTGTGGGGGGCGGTGCGGACGAGAGGAGCAGGGAGGGAAGGATGGGGCGGAGGTGTGGGACCGGTGCGGACGGCAGGCGGGCCGGCCGTGGCAGGGAGGAGGCAGGAAGGGCCGGGGAGGCCGGGCCGCCGCGGTGGGACGGGGGCGCAGCACGTCTCCGTAGCAACCGCCTCCCACCCGGGCCGGGCCTGCGGGGCTCGGCGGCCGCCCCTCGGCATGAGACAGCACCAGGCGGAGCGGGAGGCACCGGGCCGGGCCCCTCGGGCCGCCCGCCCGTGACCTACCTGCAGCCCCGCGCCAGGTGACAGCCAGCGCCGTGTGCACCAAGCAAAGCCTTCCCCCGCCCTCCCCTCTGACCCCGCAAACTCCCCCCGGTTGCTCGCGGGCCCCAATGGCCGGCGCGCAGTAGAGCCCCGCCCCGAGCCGGGTCGGGCCGCACCGCCCCGTCCCGTCCCGTCCGCCTCCGCTCCGTCGCCCGCACCGCCCCGTGCCGCCCCAGGCAGCGGCAGCAGTGCGGAACCCCGGGGGCGCCGTTCGCGTGGGCGACACGGCGCTTCCGCCACCGGGCACCCCTTCGCCTCTCCGGAAGCCAGTCTACACCTTGGCCGCGCCGATTGGTTGGAAGGGCCCGAGAATTCCGCTGGGATTGGCTCTGTTGCCGAGTACGGGCGGGGAAGTGGAGCTTGTCCCCGCCTACTTCCGGGGGTGGTGGGGGAAGACGGGCGGGTGGCGGTAAGATGGCGGTGCAGGCGGTGCATCTGGAGGCCGACGCCTTCCTGGTGTGCCTTAACCACGCGCTGAGCACCGAGAAGGAGGAGGTGATGGGGCTCTGCATCGGCGAGGTACAGGGGCCGGGCAGGACAGGGCTGCCCCGCTGCGCCGCCCCGCCCCGTCGAGAGGCGGGCGGCGCGTGGGGGACACAACGGGAGGAGGTGCTCCCTGGGCGGGGCTCACGGCCTGCGCCGGTGTGGGCCGCGGGGTAGCGGTCTGCGGGAGCTTACCTTCCGAGCGGGGCTTGGTCACCGCGGCATGGAGCGTTGTACAGGCCGGTGTGTGGGCGGTTCTCCGGTACTGCTGTGCCTCCCGCCTCCCCTCGCTGCTCCTGTCTACCACCTACTCGTAGGTTCCAGCTGCCGTGAAAGTCAAAGCCTCGAGTCGGGAAAGCTTCTCATGTGCACGCCTAACTGTACTCTGATGTGTACCTTTTTCCTGCTGAAGGTACAGGAGCCAGCCGTTTCCTTGAGGGTGGTTATTTCTTTAGCAGAGGAATGATCAACTTTTCCTTCTGTGTCATTAGGTTGACACCAGCCGAATTGTTCATGTCCATTCTGTGATCATCCTGCGCCGTTCTGATAAGAGAAAAGACCGTGTGGAAATCTCACCAGAGCAGCTCTCAGCTGCTTCTACTGAAGCAGAGATATCCTTTAGTAGAGACAGCAGCAAACTTGCCAGCAAAGTGGCTTACCTCAGCACTCTTTTTATGTGCTGTGTTTTAGACTTGTTGTAGTTGCCTTGAAGTTGTCTGCTGCTCCCCTCCTACAGCTATTCAGTTTGGAGGGCTGTGGTGGCAGTTGCCATTCTCTGAGGTCTTTGTTGGTTCCAGTGTTTGCACTGGAATTGTGTTTAATTGTTTTTTATAATTTCTTTCAGAAGTAAAACTGAAGTATGTTTTTGGGGGAGGGTAGCAGTTCAGCAGGCAGACTTAGTCAAGATGAAAGGTTGACAAGTCTGTTTCCAAGTGTGATGCACTGGACAGCATCTTCCCTACATACGCTCAAGTATGCTGTTTTGGACAGCTTGCTGCCATGTTGCTTACTGCCACATGCAAACAAAATTCAGTTTGCTTCTGCAGCAGTGGCATCCTGCCAGTGCTGGGGAAGAGGCTTCCATCAGCTTCCTGATGTGTGTCTTGTCACCCCTCTAAAGGCACCTGGAATTTTGTTGACTGATGAGAAATGCTTTTAAAGCTCTGTTGTTTTTCCTTGTACAAAAAACTTCTATTTGCTCTATTGGTTTCAAAAGCACCTTGACTCACACACAGGTTGGCTGAAATGACAGGACGTCCCATGAGAGTTGTGGGCTGGTATCACTCTCATCCTCATATTACTGTCTGGCCATCACATGTTGGTAAGAGCAGTCTTGGTCCAGGTTCTATATGAAAACTCACAGCTGGCTAATCGAGTTACTGAATTTACTGGATTTTCAGAGCTGCACATCCCAACTATCACAGTTTGGTTTCTCAAACGTCCTCTGGTAGGGCAAGATTGTCTGGGTGGGCTTCAGGAACCTCTGCCAGTATAGCCCTATTCCTGTCTGTGTGCTCCAGGTGCTCAGACTGCATGTGACTCAGTAGTCACAGGTCAGCTACTACATGTACTACTGTTCTTTCAGGCAGGAAAGCTAGATCTAGGGTGTGAGGAAGAGCAAAAAAACCTGTGGGAATCATAGGCCTGCTGTGATGATTTTTGACATCTGTGAGTATTAATGCAAAAATAAAAACTATTTTGAAAGAAGTGCGTATCTTATACGTGTTGGACATGATGGCTATATAGTGATTTGTGGCAGCAGGTTGATGCTAAGATCTTTTGTTGTTTTGTTAACTCATCTTGTATTTTCAAGATTTGCTATTTAATTATGATTTAAATTGGATCTTTTTTTTTAACTTCGTCACCTGGAGTAAGTATGTTAAAATAAAGCTTGTGACATTTGTTGCCAAAGTCCAGGTCACCCTTCAAAATGTGGCAAATCTTTTTCCACTCCTTCAGGTGACCAGTGTAGTTCTCATTCTTTTATTTCTTTGTCTGCAGATGTCCGCACACAAGCTATGTATCAGATGATGGATCAAGGTTTTGTAGGGCTTATCTTTTCCTGTTTCATTGAGGACAAAAATACAAAGGTAGGCAACTTAAGAATGGCAATAAACCCTCCAAGTACTTGAGAGAAACATCAACCCTAGGGCAAAGCTGAAATCCTTGGATGCAGCCTGCAAGCAGGGCTGAGCACTGCTTGGAGCACAGGCTAGAATGGAGCTTGGAGCATGGTTAGAATGGTGATGTTTGGATCGTAATCCCAATGACGAAAGAACGCGTTATTAATTACTCTGTGCTGATCCGCAGCCTGGCTCTTCAGCTAGCAGAGCTGGGCTGGCACTAGGGTTCTGGGACTGCATCAGATGGCTGCAGCATGTGTGTGCGCTGAAACATGTGAGGGCCCTTCTGCTCAGTCCAGCAGATACAGCTTATTACACCTCTGGCCTCTTTAGGAGTTGCTGCTATAGTGTGAGATAAGCTGATAGTGATGTGTCTTATTTAGGCTTTCTAGGTAGCTGTTTAAGATTTTTTTCATAGTTATATGGGTCTGTCAGTACCTGCTTGTAAATGGTTCCAGCATACCAATCAAAGCAAAACCTGTGTACCTTTGCACCCTGATAAAATGCTATTTGAAAGCATATTCTGCTTCCTAAAGGAGTGTGCGGTTTTAGATGATTTTTTTCCATTGGAATCTCTCCTGTTTCTCTTAGACAGGCAGGATTCTCTACACCTGTTTCCAGTCCATTCAGGCCCAGAAGAGCTCAGAGTGAGTACAGCAGAAGAATATTATGTCCAGCATCAGGTTGTATTTCATCTTGTCTCTCCTTTCTGGGTTGTCTCCAATAAGTGGCTTCTAGGCTTATCGTAAGGAGGAGATATTGTACAGAGGTGCCTGAATGAGGTCTCCTTACTTCTGCTAATGCAGGCTGTTTGAAGAGAATCTAAAGATTAGGATTGATTAATTTAGCCTAGATAATTTAGTAGCTTAAGATTTGGTGTAGGACACTGTCGTCTGGGTATGAATTTGTGCTGTAATCTGTTGTGTAGAAGGCCCACGCTTTTGCTTTCAACTCTAGAGGTCGAGGCTTCAAGCTTGCATGGTGTGGAGTCCTCACAAACTGCACACACATTGTGCATCGTATTGTCAGTACTGGCCATCTAGTTGCTTTAGCAGTGTATCATTAAAATTTAAGACAAGTGTGTGGCTTTAAAAGCCTTCCATTTTCCTGTCAACTCAGGTACGTGTTTCCAAAAGTAAATCTGCAGCAATGCCACGTGTTGGACAGACTGTTGCAGGTTGTAGAAGTCCTTTTTCTTTTTCTCTGCTTTGAAGTTAATTGTATCTGATACCCTTTTAGATATGAAAGGATCGAAATTCCTATTCATGTTGTCCCCCATGAAACCATTGGAAAAGTGTGTCTGGAATCAGCTGTAGAGCTGCCCAAGATCCTTTGCCAAGAAGAGCAAGATGCCTACAGGAGAATTCACAGGTAACAACACTGGGGCTGCACCCCTCTCCAAGACTGTCTTTGCTAACATGTTCTACCATTGCTGTACTTGAAGTACCATAACAGAGCAGGGATATAGAAAATAAGAAGCAGAAGCAGCTCATGTGCCTTTGTAGGAGAACTGATTGAATACCTTCACGTTAAGGAGTTCAGGTTCTCTCAGCCTTGTACACAACAGCTAAATGTAACTGCTTCTTTGCTGCAGCAAAAAAAGAGCTAGAACTAGTGGTGGCATTTCAGTGATGTGTTGTGTGTGACAGTAATTAGTGTTTAACCGGGATAAGAGTCCTGAGAAGTAGTCTGAAAAATGAGATTAAATATCAGCTTTTTGTTTTTTTTTCCTGCCTCTGGTGCTCAGCACTGATGTTTGTGTGCTGTAAGCTCTTTGTTATCCTTGTGAATATATAGAGCTTCAACACGTGAAGACGTTTAGATGTACCTGCAGTATCAGTGACTTGTAGGTAGCTGGTTCTATAGCCTGGGTTTGTCTAATGGAATTCACTGCTATCTTTTCACTAACCTGCATTCTGTTCATTCTCTTAGCCTCACCCATCTAGACTCTGTAACCAAGATTCATAATGGCTCAGGTAAGGATTCGTTTTTTGCATGCGAGAATCTAGGATGCTGCTCCCAGAGTCGAAACTAGTCTTGAGCAGGGGTTGGTTTGGCTCTAACTTCGATGGACAGTAGATCACAGCTGTGTAACAGTCCTCCCTTTGCCATAAAAGGCACTATAAAAAGGCACTATAAAAGCACAAACTTTTGCCTTTTCCTTTGCCATACAATTAATTTCCAGTCACAAACACTGTTTAACCCATCAGATTCCCTGAGACCATTACCTTGTTACATAAAATCTAGTGGAGGAACAGAATTGTAACTAAATACTTCAAAGGAAAACATCAAGGGCTGTAAGGTAACCTAATCCTGGGGTTTATGAATGCTGTTGTGTCCTTCGACCTTTGTACAATTGGTTAAAATTACAATAGACTTTGGGTTTGTTGGGGTTTTTTTTTTGTGTTGGTTTGGGTTTTTTTTTGCTTCTAGAACAGCAAGGAGATTTTGGATTTGGTGGGTCTTTAAAGTAGTGTCTGGCTGATCTAGATGCATGCTTGCATCTCCTGGCACTTCCTGTATATTATGTGCATATGACATCTTTGCTTTTGCCAGTGAGATAGGGTGAGTCCTAATCCTATTTCTGTTCCAAGATAAATACCCCATTGTCCATTCTCACCTGTTCAATAAATGAGGCATTCCTTGCTTCTGAATTTAGAAATTAATTAGGATCAATGATGACTTATATGCAGATTTCAAGATTTCCGTTGTAGGTCTGTTGTCCTTCCCCTGGGTGTCTAAAGGTCAGATTGAAATAGCTTTTTTCCCTATTTAGCAAGCTGCTATCTCTGATTTTCCTGTGGGATGTCTGGTTGCCTTGGCCAGGATGTTGGAGGGTTTTCTTGGCTGTCTCTAACATTCTTGGCTTTGGGGTTGTTGTAGCACACTGAGTCTTTTGTGTGTTTGCACTGGCATGATATGTTCTTGCTCTTTCTAGTGTTCACAAAGAACCTCTGCAGCCAGATGTCTGCCATCAGTGGGCCGCTCCTTCAGTGGCTGGAGGACAGACTAGAGCAGAACAAACAGCGAGTACAGGAGCTGCAGCAGGAGAAAGAACAGCTCCTGGAGGAACTAGCTGCTTTAGAGTGAAGGAGGAAATGCAGACCTTTCAGAAAAGTGACATGAAAAAAACTCCACAAGACTTACTTCTGGCTGAAGGGTGGCCCTACATTGCCTTACAGTGAAGATACTAGCTGTGCCTCTTCTTTTGTGCCATGCAGCAAAGAGCACTTCTACAGGGTAAAAGCTTTATCTGCCCCAGCTTGATGGAAAGCAGTGGTATCTCTCCAGGTGCTGCATGATGCAGTGCAATTCTAGCTTAGTGGTGGGGTTGGACAGCACCTGAAGAGACTTCAGTTCTGGAGGGCACAGACCTAGGGACCACGTTGTTTCTCCCTCCCCTATATTTTGACAGAAATCTTGTTGCTTTACATGTATTCCAGGAGCCTAGAACAGGAGGGTTAGAGTGGAAAAGTGTGTCCTTGCAGGCATATATGATGCTGCCAACTTCTGCCGTCTTCTAGTAGCTTCAGTTGACCATGATCTTATATCTAGTAATGTTCTGGATTACTGGTTATCCATCTAGGCAGGTAAGAGGTGGGAGGGAAGCTTGGGAAGAGACCTGGAAGAACTTTGACATAGGATCTATGTTCAGCATACTTCAAGCCAAATAAAGAATTCCAAAGCCCGAGGTGTTTAAAGTAGAAATGAAATGGATGCTACAAAGTGCCAGTGCCTGCGTTTTTTTGGAGACTGTATTCTCTTACTTCATTTAGTGCTGTTGGATGCCCAGCACTGAGGTTCTCTACGAAATGGACTCTTTCTGCTGGCTCAGTGGGAGGACTGTGGTTCCTTTCCAGAGGGAAAAAGGCTAAGATGCTAAGAAGAGAACTGGTAGATTAGCAAGCCTGTCATGCTGACCGCAGGCTTGATGAGAGCTCCTTGGAGAATACCCAGCAGCCCTGGGCCTCGTGGCTCTCCAGTGCAATCTCCCAGGGTGTCCTGCCAAGCACATCCCAGATAAAGCCAAAATGAGCTCTTTTCCAGTCCAGGCCTGCAATTCTGTTATTTGTTTTGTTTTGCTTCTCTCAAGATGCTAGCCAGGATCTCCGGATTGCCGCCCTTCCCTAGTGATGCTAGGGGCCATTCCCACTTCAGGTTACAGACAGTCCACAGTAGAAAAAAGCTAGTTTGGTTTTGAGCATAATCACCCCCAAGCTACTGCCCAAGGAACAAGTTTGTCATTTCAGATTCCCAGTACTTGCTGGGCTCCTGGCCTCATGCTGCCATATGTGGTCTGAGCTCCAGGACAAAGCTGAAATCCTGTGTTTGCATTTGGATGCAGCCTGCAAGAAGGGCTGAGCACTGCTTGGAGCACAGGCAAAGCATGGTTAGAATGTTGATGTTTGGATTGTAATCCCAGTGACAAAAGAACAGGTTATTAATTACTCTGTGCTGATCCGCAGCCTGGCTCTTCAGCTAGCAGAGCTGGGCTGGCACTAGGGTTCTGGGACTGCATCAGATGGCTGCAGCATGTGTGTGCGCTGAAATGTGCGAGTGCCCTTCAGGTGTTCAGTCCACAGATACAGCTTTTTGCACCTCTGGCCTCTTTGCGGTGAGCTGACTGACCAGTGCAGGGCAGTTCTTGGCCTCCTGCCTCACAGGGCACCCTAACCTCTCCACCACCCAAACCCTGCTCAGTAAATGTTTCCTGACTGGAGACTTTACCTGTGCTCTGTTTGGCTGCCAATCTCATCTGTCTCTCTTCAGCAGTGATCAGGCAGATCCTCATTTTGCAGAGCAGGACGAGCCACAGCTTGACACCCTGAACAACAAGGAGAAAGAGCCACATCCCATTTGGAAACCCAGATGGGAGCAGAGCTTTCCTTCACAGGAAGAAAAAGTGACAAAATCCTCTTCCCAGAGCTTTGCCAAACAGAAATTGCTCAACAAAAGCCCGGTAGGGAAGCTCTAGTGTAAAAAATACACCTGTCTCACTTACATCCCTGAGGAAGAAGGTTGAACTTAAAACCAACGTACCCTTCCCCCACCACCAAAACCTGAACACAAGACGCTGCAAAAGGTTTTTACAGTTGGAATTGGCTTGAAGAGAAGAACAATACTGTAGTAAGAAGTTTTCTAAAAGAATTTAAAATCAATTTCAATCTAAAGGACAGGTACCCACAAGACTCAAATAGAGCAAACAATTCTTCTAAAGAAAAAGCAGGCGGGGAGGTAGCATCAAGGTCTTGTCAAGATTGCACAGTGCATTCCATGGCTCACCCCTTCTGGCCACAACCCTCACGAGCACCCCGGTTTGCTGCAAGGCAGAAGGCAATGGGTCAAGTGCAAACAGGGCTTTTCTGAAAGGACTGTCCTGGCCTTTAAGGAGGCATTGCAACCTGGCAGAGCCAATTCAGGCCCTGAGTCCAGAACCACACACACTGTAAAAGTGAGATGCTTGAAACAAACATGAATACACTTGCTTTCAATGCTATTGCAGCCTTCCTGGCACCCAAGACCAAAGGGTTAATCGGGCCTCACATGACTCAGAGCCTGCATCAGCACATACAGCGGGACCTCCCTAGGGACAGCTTGCCCCACACAGTGTTGTCATCAATATACAGCAGGTGTTGAGGAGCTTTGCCTTGTTCCAATGCAGTATGTAGCTATCCATGGCAAATAGTAGGACTGTGCTTCCACCCCTGGGGCAGTCAGTTCCAGGTGTACTGGATACCCCTCCATGTGAAAGCAAACTGTGGCCTGAGCTCTGCTGCCAAAGGGATCAAGAAAAATGCGTTAGCGATATCAATTGTTGCATACCTTTTGGCTGCCTTTGACTCTAGTTCATGGTGGAGTTCTAGCATGTCTGATACGGCAGCACTCAGCAGTGGCGTGGCTTCATTCGAGTCATGATAGTCCAATGTTAGCCTCCATGCTCCATTGGATTTTTGCACTGGCCATATGGGACTATTAAAGGGTGAATGAGTCTTACTGATCACTCCTTGACTTTCCAATCACCTAACCCGCTTATGGATGGGAACCAGGGAGTCTTCATTGGTGTGATGTTGTTGCTGGTACATTGTCATGGTAGCAATTGGCACCTGCTCTTCTTTAACCTGTAGCAACCCCACCACAGATGGATCCTCTTAGAGACCAGGCAAGCTAGACAGCTGCTTAATCTCCGTACTCAAGGCAGCTATACCAAAAGCCCTACAGTACTCTTTTGGGTCCTTAAAGTACCTTCTCCTGAGGTAGCCTATGCCAAAGATACATTGAGCCTCCGGACCAGTCACAATAGGATGCTTTTGCCACTCATTCCCAGTTAGGCTTACCTCAGCCTCCAACACAGACAGCTGTTGGGATCTTCCTGTCACTCCAGAACTACAGATGGATTCTGCCCCTTTCTAATCTGATGGTATTAGAGTACCCTGTGCATTGGTGTCCACTAGAGCTTTATACTGCTGTGGGGCTGATGTGCCAGGCTATTGAATCTACACAGGCCAGTAAACCCTGTTGTCCCTTTCCTCTGCCTGGCCAAAGGCAGGGCCCCTCTGTTCCTGGTCAGAGTATTAATTACTTGATTTTTGTAACTGCAAACCAGAAGCCCCTCCATCAGGGTCAAAAGTAAGACCAGCCCTTCTACTCTGCCCAGTAGGCACTGGAGCAGCAATTTCCTGGATGGATGCCTTCTGGCTGTTGTTTTTTTCTTGCAAGTCCTGTACCCAAGCTTCTAGTCTCCAGCTAGGCTCACCATTCTGCTTCCTCATGTCCTTCCCCTGGTCATGCAGATGTGTGCCACCAGTACCCTCTCCCTTGAACTGAGACTAAGGCTGAGATGTTAGTCAGTATGGGTGAGGAAGACCTATCCTTTAATTGCTGGGACAATTGTTGGGACAGCTTTTCCACAGCTGAGACACAGGTCTGCAGGGAGGAAGCAAGATTCTCTTTGAATTCTTGGAGTTGTCTGGCCAGTCCATCCACAGTTGGTGCCTCTGTGTCTGTCCAGCTCATTCTCGCCAGGGTTTATGAAGTCGGTGCACTTTATACAAACTTTAACCACATGGACCGTGTGCACTGGATTTCATCTGGGTCTTTGGGTACCTGGTTGTCATCTGGGTTGCTATAGATCACCTCCACCATGGCTAATTCCCTCAGATACTGGATACCTCCCTCAATGGTAGTTCACTTGCTTCAGGAATTTGCAAGATCTTCCTTGACGGCATACCTGTCCCTCACATTCAACAGAAGTTGCATCCAAAGACTCCTGCCTCTTTGCCAATCCCTTTGTCAATGGCCTTATCCTTAGCAAGGGATCCCAGCTTCTGGGCTTCCTTACCCTCTAGTTCCTGACTACTGGCTCCAATATCCTAGCACTGGAGTAAGCAGCTGATAATTTGCTCACCTGGTTGATGGCCAAAATATTTTTGCATATATCGCAGCTCACTTAGGGATAGGGATTGGGTAGTTTCTGTCTCATTTATGATTTCTGTCCTTTCCCCTTTCTGTTCCTGTGACTGCTTTGCTGAACAGGCAGCCTCTTCTGATTTTCTCTTCTGCACCCTCTTAGGAGAACCTTCTTCATCCCTCACTAAATTAGTTAACTTCTCCTTCCATTTCTTCTTAATTATAGGGGTGACTGATATAGTTGAAAGCTGGGTCTCTGGTTTAGCCACAGTGTCTGTTGGTATGTCTTCAGATCACGAGACTCTCTCTTCCCCTTGAGGGAGCTGAATAGTACTGAGCAGTGTTTGGTAGGTACAGGCCAGGCCCCAGCACAGTGCGATAAGTTGTACCTCTCTGGAATAAGCAGGACATTTTTTTCAAACATTCTCTTACTTGATCAGGATCCTGCACTTGTTCGGGAGTGAAGACGCAGACCATCGGAGATGACATGCTTTCTACATATCTGCCCACATTCTCCCATGTGCCTTCACAGCTATAACCACACCGCCACAGGCCCAGGTGATATGCAGAAATCTGCAGCAATAACATGCAAGTAAAACAGATTAGCAAAACCTGCTGGAGAAAGAGAATTTGCAGAATCTGGATGCACAATATGAATAGGCGTCATGCCCCTGCAAATACCTCCTTCACTAACTGGACATGCACAAACCTGTGGCATAAACCTGCTCCACAGCCTGAATATGCACAAACCTGCTGCACGAAGTGGATATGCTTATGCCTCCTGCACAAACCTGCTGCAGTAAATGGAATAGGTACAAACCTGTTGGAAATACCTGCTGCACTAACTGGACATGCACAAACCTGAATATGCAAAAACCTGCTGCACTAACTGGATATGCTCAAAGCTGCTATGCAAACAGAATATGGAGAAATAGTTGCACTAACTGAATAAGCTGAAACATTCTGCAGAAACCTGCTGCACAAACAAGAGTATGCAAAAACAGTTTCAAACATCTGCTTCACAAAATGAAAAAGCACAGACTGCCTGCAACAACAGAATACTCAGCAATCCGCTGAAAGAAAAAAACCACCTGCACAAACTGAATATGCTGAAAGCTGCTGCATAAAACCTGTTATAGAAATTGAATCTGCAGAAGTCTGCTGCACACGTTAACCATGCACAAACCTACTGCAAAACAGCAGATGCAGAAACCTGCTGCACAGATGTGCTACTCTAACTGGGTATGTTGTCTCACAAAGGGAGTTCGTTACCCAGTGTGCAATAATCCGATGCACACCCTGAGTTGAGATATCAATTTTATTTCATTTTTGTGCAGAGATGGGTGCTAGGTGGTAACTCCACAAAACTAGTACACCCTTGTAGTAATATTTTAAAATATTTATACTTTTGTTGCCATATATCACTCCTTTATATTAGCATATTGTACCATCATTGGTTCTTAGTCTCTTCACCTTGATTTAAACACACAATGTTCCATAATTTCACTGTGCAGGACCAGTGGGTAAGGGTCTTCACATGGAGGCAGGAATATTTTGGCAAAGAGGTGTGTTTTTTCCATGCAAATGAGCGCAGTTCATTTAAAGTTCATATATGCTTTTAGTTCACGTCAAATTCCATGCTCTGCTGCCCAAGTATTTCTTTGTGAGTGATAAGTTTCTGCTTTATCTANTTTTCCAGTGGGGTATCAAGCTGACCTCGACATTCTGTTACTTGAGACATCAGGTATACACAAAACCTCTGCACAAACTGAATAAGGACAGACCTGCTACACAAACTCTGGACGCATAAATCTGCTGCAGAAACAGACTATGCACACTACCTCTGCAGAAATTGGCTGCACAGACTGAATCTGAACAAACCTACTGCACAAACTGAATATGCACAAACTTGCTGAAACAACCTGCTGCACAAACAGGATATGCACAAAACAGGTGCAGAGGAAGACTGCAGACACCTACTGCAAAAACTGCTGCACTTACTGCCTAGGCACAAACTTGCTGCACAAATGGAAAAGGCACAGGCCTCCTGCACAAGCCTGCTGCACAAACCTGCTGCAGAAAGTGGATTTGCAGAATCTGGATGCACAATATGAATAGGCGTCATGCCCCTGCAAATACCTCCTTCACTAACTGGACATGCACAAACCTGTGGCATAAACCTGCTCCACAGCCTGAATATGCAAATCCTGCTGCACCAAGTGGATGTTCTCAAACCTGCTGCATGAACATGCTGCAGAAACTGAATATGCACAAACCTGCTGCGGTAACTTGAATAGGTACAAACCTGCTGGAAGTGCCTGCTGCACTAACTGGACATGCACAAACCAGCTCTTTGTCGCTGTTGTCTTCCCACTCGGTCTCCTTGGTCAAGGCCCTTGGCTATCCCTCTAGTGCTTGTAGGACTGCAGATCCCAACACTTGCGGGAAAAACTCTTTGTGTACTATTGGTGACCCGCCATGCTCTTGCCCCTAGAGAACAGCAGGCGCTCTGACATCCAGAGCTACCATTACTGACCCACTCACTCCTGGCTCCTAGGCCGCTTCAGCCTGCTCACTGGCTCATCCGGCTTGGTTGTGCATTCGTGGCAAGTGATTGCACAGTCACTTGCACACCTCCACTCACTTCCATGGCTGCCCCACAGGCACATGGGCCCCATCTGGCCTCACCAGTGGAAGGGCTCATGGTCTCTGCCAGGCTTCCCACAGAGGGTCTCCAGACACAGGAGAAGCCAATTCTGCATCCTCATGTTCTGCCAGGGTGAGAGGGCTGTGGAGGGTCTCCAGACAATCAGGAAGCCACTTGTTCCTTGTGCACTGCTGGGGTAGAGAAGAGCATTGCCAGCCTCCCCTTGAGGGTGTCCTGACAAAGGAAAAGCCACTTCTTTTCCATCCTTGTGCTCTGCTCGGGCAAGAGGGGCTGTGTTGGCCTCCCCCATAGGGTTTCCAGGCAAGGGAGAAGTCAACAAGTTGATGTCTTCAGGTGCTGCTATGCCTTTTGGCACCCTGGACTGCCAAGCAAGGCTGAAACCATTGGCTTGATGTCTTCACATGCATCTCCTTCCTCAAGAACTGCTGAGGCAAGGTGGAGTGTGCCAGCATCTTCCAGAGCGTCTTGAGACAATGGAGAAGCCACTTCTCCATCCTCGCACACTGCAGGGCTGAGAGGGGCTCTGCTAGCCTTTGAGACCCTCCCAACAAGGGAGAAGCCACTTCTTCACTGTTGCATAGTGCCTGGGTGAGAGTGGCTATGCTGGCCTCTCCCTGAGGCTCTCCGGCCAGTGGAGACTCAGCGTCCTGAGGTGCTGCAAGGGTGAGAGGCATTCTTCACATTGCCAGCTGCCTCTCCTGCCACCTCTGTGCTCTTGCTACTGGGGTAGCTGAACCCCCGCTACAAGCCAGTGTGGCGGTCCTGGAAGAGCTCTGGGACAAAGGGGTTGACCCAGGTATTGAAGACAGTAATGTCTTCCTCCTCTGGCAGCAGTTCATTGCTGTTGTCTTCCCACTTGTCCTTCTCATCCAAGGACCATGGCTTCTTGTCTCGCACTCGCAGTACTGCCCCCTCTGCTGCCGCCCACTCCCACTGCTTCCTGGGGGCATGGGCTACCGGTGCTTCAGCATGTCCTACTTGCTCTTGGAGTCCTTCATGACCTCCATGTGTGTGTGGCAGTGTGCGCTCCCCATGCATGCCCCCGCGCCCTGACCTGACCTTTTCCCGTAACCCTGCTCAAGAGAGAGCCACCAGTGGAAGTCGTGATGGATGTGTCTGTCACAATATACAGCTCACAGTGGATCCAGGGGAGACAGATAACAACACAATAGCCAAGGGCTAATTTATGGCAATGTGCCCACCCAACCACAGTGGTGGTCAATGTCCAACTCAAGCCAAGTTTGGAAGAAACTGACATCTGCAGTCAGTATGTAAATATGACTATGAGTCCATCATCTTACCCCCATAAATAGTGAACAGGCCAAGAGCCCTTTGAGCTCTCCTGTATGGTAGCAGGATGCATGCCATGATCTCCCCTTGAGTAGGGATGTCTCTCAAAGTTACTCCTTGAGGTTGAGAGAATCCGTATCACATTCAGACACTCGGTAAGTGAACTGAAACTTTGTAACCTTAGCTAAATGATATACAGGACTAGTTGTGCATATAAAATCCTTTAGACATAAATTATTGATCAAGTCTAGGACTAAGTTTGGATCCAGCTGCACCTACACTGCTCTAAGGGAAAGGGTCCTCTTTGAACCCTGTGATTCAATGGGAAGGTCTCCCTAACAGTTTTGTGTGACCCTGTAGTAAATAATCAAATCGTAAGTAATCAGGTGTATCTTCTCATCGAATCTTCTTAAACCACTGTCACATTTACTATTGAACTTTGTTAAATCACTTTTTTATATAAATAAAGTGTATTTTTGTTTCTCTTTTACGAGTGAATTGCATCACTGTGACAAATTGTCATAGTTGGCGGGATGGCAAATAGCATCACCAATTATTTATGGAGACATGGAGTGACTCCGAGTCTCAAGTTCTCAGAAGAATAGGCTTGTGACAATTGGCATAATTGGGAAGTCATTGAAGAGCACCTAAAAGTAACTCTGTGCTGCACAAAGGGTGGAAAATGGAAAGGAGTTATCTGCAAGATGCTATGTAGCTGTTTAGAAGGAGCATATGAAGAGAGAGAATAGAAATAGGACCTCGAGAATGAAATATAAAGAAGGCAACTGAATTGTTACTGTCTTTAAAAATTGAACAGCTGCAAGGAAGAGTTACAAGAAGAAAAGACAAAAGTTCGGAGAAAAGGTCGGATGATGCCTATACAGGCTTCCTGTCCCCCTGAGATCATACAGATTATGAAAATCATAGTATCTCCTGAAGATTGGGATGGAGGCATCTGGCGTGATCCTGATGATAGCAAGACAGAAGACGACAATCCTTTGTTCCCCACAAATCCTCCTGACTATGAAACCAGACCCATTGTTAAAACAGAGAGAACTCTGGGACCCCAGAGTGGTCATCCATGACATACAGCAAACACAGCCCCTGCAATCTCTTGCAACTGAAAAATTTCATACAGCAGAAAAGAAGGTGAAACTGAAACTGGATGCTTGTGGTGAGTATGTCTAAGTAGCAGCGACTGAATAATGCTGAGGATCTGTTGCTGTTGAGACGGACACGACATACACATACAGAGCAATTGTGATCAAAAAAGTGTTCGTTTTATTGTTTAAACAAACCCTTTTATATCTTTCTTAAGAATGTGTGTCCATATATGATTGGCTCACTCAAAAACCAACAGTTCATAATTGGATGACTTTTTCTTCGTTGTAACTTCAATAAACTTTCTCTGCTTGCAGTCTGGCAGTTCCTTAATCTTGTTTACTCAGCTCTGCTCGGGACTCTCCGGCCTCTTCAAAGGTGCACGGGTATCTGCTCAAGGTCAATGTTAAACTTGCATTCCAATCCCTTGGACCAGCTGAGGTTTCCCACAAGGATAATAGCAAATGGCTGTTAGGGTCTGCAAGTTTCCTTAAATTTATGACACAACCCAAGAAATACACCCTATTCTATCACCAGATGAGTAGCTTATTGGCCTGGAGGAGCAGACACCATGAAGTGAGGTGAACCCGCCATAATCCCTATTAAATCTCAAAGTGACCTCTCTGCAACCATCACAAAAGCCACTTCCATAAAATCCAAGCATGAAGGAGAACACATGATGTCCCACTACTGGCTACAGTAGATTTTGAAATGATAAAAAAACTTGTCGCGGGGCGCGGCCT
>VZTL01071816.1:24049-65223 GCA_013400535.1 Scopus umbretta | reverse complement strand
TTCAGTCAGAGACCAAGGCCTAACTTGGTCCAAAGTCTCTGACTGAAAAACTGACAATGCATTAAACTATTCTCCAAGAGATTAAACTGGTAAAGGAGTAAAGTTCTGGTGTTTTCTACATTTATGTTACTTCAGTCATGAACTGAAATGGTACTTCTGTATCACGCTGCTGCTCAGAAAACAGTGGGATGCTGTATGCACACCACGGCCACATTTGCTTTGCTTTTACGGCAGTCGTCTGTACTCGCAAACCACCACCAATGCAAATCCAGCCGCACAGATCAAGTAACTAACTTACTCTGACTGTTTTTTTTTCCCCTTTGGTAGGTGAAGAAGTAATCTTAGATTTATATCATCTCAAATCTGACTCAATGATCCTCAATATTTTATGTCCAGTACTTGTACACTGCAATCCCAAATAAATCACAGGGATGCAGGAAGAACTGTGCAAGACTCATCTCCACAGGTACTTCTAGCAGAGAACTGAGGCACCTGTGCACAGTGCTGCTCCCCCATCAGTTCAGTGTACTGAAAATAGTCATAATACAGTTCTGCAAGTCCTACTGCAGCACGCTTACCAGCAGAAGCACTCTCACACGCTCAGTGGTTTTGTTAAAAACATGCTAGGAGAAAATGTATCTCCTCATACATATTTTTTTCTTTCTTGACGGTGGAAGTGATAGACAGCTATGAGAAAAACCTAGACAAATGCTGATTTCACCAAGTACTTGGCAAATAACAATCACACACCTGAGCTCCAGCTCAGCTGAGAAGTTTGTTACCATACCTGTATGTGTTGCACATACACCATTAACACGGACGTGGTGCCAGTTCAAAAAATGTAAAAGTGCAGATCTGTTTAAAATTATTGAAATTATACACTATATACATCACTTAGCAGTGGCTTTAACAATGCCTATACAACCTTTACTGCACAGTACATAAAGCCCTGGCTTCTGCTCAGTTTACTGAGGTGGCTTTGCTTGATAACTAGTCAGAGGAGCAACTGTCTTTTCCTTCACCTCTCTCTGTATTTTGACCTCTCACTTTGACACTTCTGAAGCAAATTTTGGAAGCAACAAATTACTTCAGTTATTTTTTCAGTTGCTGAAAGTGATTTAAGCCAGAACAAACTCAGGTACCACTGCCAATATTTCACCAATTAGTATGTTTTTATACCAAGCAGAAGAAGAGCAAAGGACAAATACTGTTCCCAAGAATCTAGATGTGACTCTAACATGGATTACAGGAGGACTTAGGTTACAAACACAAAATTGATGAAGTGCCTTCTGCTGAAGTAACATTGAGTAACTTCAGTATGACCAAGGGTAGAAATGTGGATTTGGGATTTTGTGCGTTCCTCATTACCTACATGATGAAGTCTGTACCACAGGATTTAATTCTGAAGGTAAATAATATAGATACAGAATGGATCAACCTAAGTACTAAAATATGATTCTGCAGAGTTAACAGTGAATTAAATCTGCCAAAGCACCTGAAACCTAGGGGATGCCCCAAAAAATCCTAACAACAAAACATTTTGGCCTAACATAGAATATTAACCAAGCTTCTTAGAAAGACAGCCTCTGATCCTTGATTTTCCTAGCAGATGAACTGAGTGCTCTTGAATAGCTCAGAAGCTGTTAGCCAAAAATACTGTGATATATCAGCCATACTGAGAATAGTTAATTAACTGTGAGCGACACATTAAAGCTGCTTTTACATCTTTTGCATTAAGAAATATTCTTAGAGGTAAACAGTTAAAAAGACATAATTTGAACTTTTGTGACCTTGCATCCATACACATATAACCAGCTTATTTTCGGCAAAAGCTAGCCCTCTTTTCCCCGCTTCATTTTGGGTTTCCCTCCCTGCCTCTTTTTAATAAAAAACCCAGGACTATGGAAACAGCTTCCCCCCATAGCCAATTTTAAATGAGACATCACAGAGCCACCGATGTCAGGAAATTAATATAGATACTCCCATACCAAGACCAGAAAGTTAATACAATTGTTGACTTGTCTTCGGGGAGGAACAGTGAACAAACAGATACACAAAAGGGAAGCCACAAAGAGATATGACTGTGCCATCCAAGCGGGGGTCTATTGACACTGACAGTACATGCTAATGAATGCCCACTGTGTCTGAAAGCCCATCCTTCTTCCCTCTTACCAGAAATCATTAACACCAGGGGAGAGTTTTCCAGGACTCAGTCAGAAGTCAAAATACTAACACTCACAGCGTTTCTCTCCAGCGGGTCATTTTCAGAAGAGTTAGTGCTGAAATCTTGTTGGAAAAAGGTAGGCAATAGCGATGCAAAATGCAATCGGTCCTCACAGAAGAATGCAAAGCACATACCAATAAATATCACACCCACATTTTGTGGTTTGTGTTTCTCAAGCAAGGGTCATTCAGCTTCCTGTGAGACTCTGGTAGCACAGGATTTACCAGTGCTGCCTTTCTACACCTCCTTTTATTTCCCAATAAATACAAAGCCTTTGGATAAGGTTAAGAACTTACTCAAGCTGATGAACCCATAAAAGTTGTTTGTCTTCCAGTTGTCCATGAGTAAAGAAGATGAGACACTGCATCAAAGAGATTAAACCCCCTGCTGTGAAAAATGCATGTGGCTAAAATACTGGACTGGAATTTATGAGATCAAATCCACTCCCAGACTCTGACATCTTGGGAAAAAATCACTTAATCTCCCCATGCCTTTTATCAGAAAGGTTTTTAAGGCATATTTGCGAGTTGTGTGCAAAACGTATGCTTATGAGGACAGTTGTTAATTTATTTCCTTCTTTGAAGAATGCAGGAAAAATAATCTTTCACAATTTTTCAGTGTGTGAGAGAAGTACCTGTACTGTATCTTTTTTTATTTTGGTATTCAAAGAACCGAAGAGGAAAAGACACTCAAGATTTTCAATTTTCATTTTTCAATTTACTGCCTGTTAAAATGGTTCACCATACTTTCCTGGTCTCTCAGTGCTCCACTGAAATGCCATGTCTCATGTAGAGTATTGCAGATACAGTCCCAGCAGTGTGAGGAAGACCTTGGCTCCCCTTCTTCTGCTCACCACTTGACGTTCGACATTTTATACCAAGACATATAAAATTTCCTGAAATGCCTTTGGTTTTGTCCATGCCGTATGCAATGTGCAAACACAAAACTGGTGTGGGAAATAATGCATCATTGTGCTCTGTTTTTCCCTTACAAAAGGTAGAAAACTGGATTCATACGTGCTGTACAGAATGTAGGCTGGCTGGCACAGACACTGCTATTCAGGAGCCAGAGGCTTGCAGTCCTGGAAATGAGCACTCAAAGACCTTAAGTAATCGCAAGGTTTGGCCACAGAAAAATACATGGTCTGACAATCTGAAATTTGGGCAAAAGTACTTAGGAGTCTAATGCTGCCTAGTCTCAATCTATAATCACTGAACTTCATGAGCACAATATTGCAATAATAAGAACTGCAGGACTGAATAAGAAAGCCCAAAAATTCAGCCTGGTGAGCTCCTAAGGAAAGAGTGACAGGTATTTCTAGTATTTGGGGTTTTTTAATTATTATTATTTTTTTTTTTAACTATTATTATTATTATGGTTCTGCTGAACTGCTCCTCCCTCCCTATGGCAAGAGTCCTCCTACAGGAACAAAGACCTGGTTTTCTATTCCTACCTCCTGGGTGGAAAGGAGTGAGCTAGAAATTTTAAAGTGGACAGTCTCTAAATCTTCTGATTTAAATCTATAATTTTGTTCATCTTACCTCTTCTCTTCTGTTGCACATCATTTTATTATCCCCATTTTATATGTGACATAAAAGATCAGATACAAAGTTATCCCTATCACCAGACAATTTATACAAGATCTGAGGCAGTACACCAAAAAATACGCAGTGTCAGCAATATGAGGAGCCTGTCTTTTCCAATCACATCTCCCAAAAGCTAAGAATATTTCCATACACAAATGAAAAAGCTTGGAAAAAACAGCAAAGTTTTATCTGGGGCCTGGATGGGAAGCCTGGAGCATGCAAACCTGGAAAATGTCCTGTGGCTTTGTGGAAGCAAGTCAAGTTATCGTGCATGCAAGCTGATGATTGGGTGCTGAGCCCAAAATATTGGTCTTTTTCTTACTTCTTTCAATCAGTCTGATAAGAGATATCGCTTCTTGCTACAAAACCCATCTCCCTTGTTGCCTGGTAAACCTCTGTGGACATAACACTGCAACTATTACTAAATGTCCATCGTCCTAACAAAAAAGTGCCACCTCTGGGAAAACACTGTGGGTAGTGATTACAACATCAGCTCATACTTGGTGCTCAAAGGAGTAATACTGTAAGGAGTATTTCAAGAAGAGTGTAGGCAAGAAGTTGCTCAGTACCAAACATTTTTCTCAGTACTTAGATAAACTTACCCCATCAAGAGAAAAAGCCCTTATTCTGAAAGAGAAAGGTTTTAAAAAAAAAGTCTAACTAGGCGACTATGGGCTGGACTAATGTTGTCTGGAAAGATTAATTAATATAAAGAGCAGAAAATGCACAATTTTCTACCTTCTGTTTGAAAGGAAAAGCAGTAAGAAAGGGTGTGAGAAAAAGGCAGTCTGTCCGAATGCTCTGCAACACAGCTATACATGTGTGGCTCTTTTGACTGCATTTCTCAGAAGGAATGCATGAGACCATGAAGACTAAGATCTTACCAGCCACTGGATGCAAAACTTCTCTTGAATACATCATTCTGTGCACTGCATACAACTAGTGATGATAGACAGGAATTATTTTCACATCATACAGAAAATGACTTGGCTTGGTGAAGAACTGTAAGAGCTTACCAGCATGCTGTCAAATTAATCCTGCCACCAAAAATGCACAAAGACAACATTTTGCAAGCCACAGTCTGGCTCTGGGATCTCAGAAATATGTACTTAAGGCATGGCTCAAAACACATGGAATCAACCAGGTACCTAACTGTACACTGCAATAAGCTTTAGACTGGGCTCATTGAGTGGTATTCACATAGCTCTCCCTAGGCAGGAAATCCTGAATTCTCGCTCATCTTCTTTTCAAATCAGATCCAACTGCTGCTTGCCCACCTTTTAACCTCTGAAAGACCAAAAGCCAAATACTTTTACAAGTGGGAAAGATAACAAAAATCCTGAAACAATTAGTAGAAGAGGAAACTCGCTTAAATTCTTCACTGTAACCAGGATTTTTATACATATATAGAGAGAGAGCTTCCTAACTCAGTACCCCTGAGACCCCCAGTATGAAAAGAACAAGAGGAACACATCCGCATCAGAAGTTAGTGTGGGATAGACGTAAATCGTCTGTCCTGGAAGATACTGAATGACTGCCTAATGATTCTCCTTCTCAGCTTTTCTAGGGTGTCCCTCCCTAGGTAATATGCCAAACGTGTCCCTGGGCTGCCTACACAAGAGACTATGCACTAATCACGAAAGTGCAACCTCTTGTGGTTTGGCAGAAAATATCACAAGCACTTACGTAACCACAGTCAGGATCATGTGTAGCATCACCACAGAAAAACAGCCTTTTCATTACCCCGACAGCACTTATAATGGTGCTGGCACTGTGGTTTGATACTGACACAAGGAGAACAGGCAGCCACAGTCACATGGCAGTGCAAGCCAGTCCTAAAGGAACTGCTCTAATCCTGCACACCTCCTCCTTGGCCATGCTGGTTTTGGTTGTCTCGCTGGTGGTATGGCTGAAAAGTAATCTCAGTAAAAAGCAAAAAAATAAAGTGGTACATGTCTGGCTCGATTCAGCTTCTAACTGAACAAATACAAATCACCCAGCATGAATCAGCACTGCAGTTTTCTAAGCACTATGTTTACCTTGGTTGGTCAGCTACCAAGCCACTGGCTAGGCATCCCCTTCCTAATCCCATGAAACTTGTTCAGCTCATATTCTGAAGTAGTTTTTGTGCACAGTTCAAATCCATGAATGTGCGTCTCAGGCTCCACTGCAAAATTGCTGCAGGAACTTTAATAAATGCATGATGTGAATAGACTGATACAAGAAGGAAACAAGATCTCCTGTGTCATCCGGTCCCATCACCTGTTATGGCAGGAAACAATGTCAGCTCATCCTCTTCATGCACTTATTCAAGCTCTGTCTTAAAAACAGGTAAGAAAATTTGTCCCCATTGTTGCCATGGAAATGTTAGTCTGATCCTTTAGGGCTGGCTTCTAGTTTCTAGCCTATATCTACTAACGGTTACTTCATCCCTGTTTGTTCTTTTTCCACTATTGACCATTTGGTTTAGTAACCTACTGCTCTTCTTGGTGTTTCCTCCCCTGATGCATATATAAACTTCTGATATACCCCTGTCTGCTTTTTTCTAGACTAAACAAGTAAAGCTTCTTTAATCTCAAATTGCATGTCAGGCTTTCATCTCCTTGCAGTCCACGCAGGCCCTCCCTGCATCCACTGTAGCATCAAGTCATATTTTTGGAGCATGAGTGTCCAGAAATGCACATGGTGTTCCAGGTACAGTCTTACCACTGGTGTCTACAGTGGTGTTCATGTGTCCCTATCCCTTCTGGAAATGCCCTGACTGGTAAGTAATTATAGCTGGAGAGGGGACAAATCCTCTTTGTATGGCCACATAAGTAAAGAAAGCCCTCAGGGGACTCCCTGGGTACATAAGGAAGGTATTTATACAGAAAGCGTGCAGACAAAATGAGTGTGTGAGACAGGAGGTGCTGGCAGTCAGGTGATGGTGCAGGAGACGCTCACAGTTGTGCTACTCTCATCCAACAGGATTACGGCAATTAAAAGATGACAACAGCTGCAAGCAGATGGGCACTTCAAATATAGACATTTCCTCCAAAACTGGTAGCAGCAACAACAGCTGTGCTGGAAAGCCAATGAGCTAGTGCACCAAGAAGCCTGGAAAGTATGTCGTCCTTCCTGAACCATCTTATACCTGCTCCTCTCAGACAGGCTGACACAATTTCTTACCCTCTATTTGTCTTCCAAGCTCAAACGACACCAAGCTAATGAGTGAATGATTAAGCACCAGCCCATGCTACTCTATGCCCTGGATACTATTACCAAAGTTACAGTGCCAAGCTAAACACTTGCAACTCATTTCCTTTGCATGAAATGGCATCGGAAGGGAAAAACGAAACAGACGGCACTCACGCAACTGCTTTGTTTACACGGTAGAAAGATTCAACAACCCACTGGAGAACTCAGGGAGAAAATCCTTTCTGCCTTTGCATCATGCTCTTTCCGATGCTCCGTGTTGGAGCAGTCCATACCACCATGGCCACAAAAATCAATCACTTCTCAGACCACCAGTTCCCAGGCATTGCCCTGCCAAGCTTTACTGCAGAAAGCAATAAGTAATAAATAATTACCATAAATATGGATCCAAGCCTCCCTGGATCCAGCACCATCCCCCCCCACGACCAACACCAGCCCCTGCCGCCTCCTGAGCCCCCCCCAGCCCCATCCCTCCTTGCACCCCACTCCCTGCTGCACCCTGGCCCCTCTGCCAGCACCTCCTCCGCGTGGCCGAGCGCAGCCCGGGCACTGCTGGCACAGCGTCAGGCGTGGGCGAGCAGCACTGATACTATCTGCATGCATTCAAAGGCTCTCTGCCATGTTGATTTCAGGGCTGTGAAGCAGAGAAATCCACAATGACCGTGTGAAGGTTTAACAGAGGTTATTCATGCATGGTCAGGCAGGTCTCGGTGCCTGCAGAACAATGCCCCTTGCCATGCTTTCTCCTGGGGCTGGGAAGCTGGGTATGGAGGAAAATTTCTGCTCTTATCTGGTCACTCGGTCTCCCCCTGCCTCCTAAAACTTTTCATAAAACCTACATCTGGGTCTCATGTGCATTGACCTTTTCTCTACAAGAGCTCCAGGAATGGAAAGAGGGAAAAGGGAAAGGTGCAGTAAAGTCCAGGCAGCCCCAGCCATGTGAAGATGTTCCTGTTCGCTGGCTGTGTGAAGAAGTTCACCAGCCACATGGTATGGTTTTATTATGGCTTCTATGTTACATTTTCTCTTTCTTCCTAGGGGATAGGAGTAATACCATACACATTTGTGCCAAAGAATGTGTTGGATCACACAGTTCATTGGAGAAAAAGCTGGCAGTGTGAAACATTAGCCTGAAACTCACCTGCTTTTCCTTGGAACAGGTAGGTTTTGCATCCATATGCAAAAAGTACAAAGTAAATAGTCTTTGAACATAACTTGGGTACATCTGGGCAGCTGGGTCCAGCTTCACTCAATCCAAAATCTTAGAAACTTGCAGTGTGTTAGCCTCATCCCTCCTAACTCCTTCATGGCTTCTTCCTACCTTGTTTTGATTTTTCATTTTATTGCAAAACTGTGACTTTTCTTGCCTAGGTCCTATCCTTCCTGCAGTGAGCTGCCACGGCTAATGGTCTGTGCCCTGCTCAGGGCTTTGGAAGGCAAGCTCTGGTTCCAAAGGACATATTCAGGTGCTGTATCCTCAGATAAAGACCACTGCTGAACCACTGGTGGTTAAGGAATGATGATCTGTCAATTCACCCCATGTCTCAAGAAAAAGAGAGACAATGACAACACAACGGTCCTGGCAGTTTGGTTTTCCAGGAGGTAAGAATCAGCTGGACAAATATTCAATAAAAATCCAGCTGTGTCAAATTCTTCCCTGTCATTTCAATTAATAAATATTCCATTACTCAACCCTCGTTAAATGTCACTCAAGGTGTCTCAGATATTTGATGTAGTTTTAATGACTGCGCAGCATTGCCTTAGCCCACCCCAGTCATTTCTTCATTTTCTATCAATAAACAAAGTCCCATCCTATTTTAAATCTCAACAGCAACAACAGCCTCCTATCATGTGCAAAGCACTCAACTGCCCTAGGGCACACTCTTTTCCTCTAATTCTCCAGTACAATGATTCTTTTCTTCTGCCTTTTAGCCCGATCCCTTTAAAAATGGAGAAATTTTGTAGCAAGATTTATACAAATCCCCTCATTTTCTGTTCATTAATTAGTTATAATGAAGCACCATTCATATATGAAAAGCTATGGTAAGTTACTGCACTGCCTCTTGAACCCCTAGAGAAATTCTTGCGCTGAAGGTTTTCTGCTAAAAGACTTTCTCTGACAATAACTACAAGATGCCTGTGCACGCATCTCCTGCCACCAGCGGACAGAGGCTGTGAGACATAACTGCTATTTAGCACTAATAAGTAGCTTCACCCACTTACAGTGTTTCCAACATGCAGTACAATTTCAGTTTTCTTTATGGCAACTGAAGTTTTCTCCTCGTGGCATTAATTGTGCTTAACAAGTGTCTGCCGAGAGCAGACAGACACCAAGCTAGTCAGAGCTTTTCTCTTATGCCAGATGTTGTGGCTGTATGGCAAAATCACGGGAAATAACCTTTGCAGGAGGAGAGAAGGAGGCAGAAGGCTCCTTTGGTGCCCATGTCCAGTAACATGTGCGCACTCTCACACACACGTGTGTATGTCTGTCTTGGTGCACAAGGAGATACACTCCTGCCACGCGTGCTCACAAGTGGGTTTCTGGTGTGGTGGTATGCACTTATTGTTAACAATAACTTCATGTTGCTTGCACAAAATTTCACGTTGTCCCTGCCAGGATAGATAAAGATCGCTATTGCACAAGAGTCTCACTTAAGATACAGAGCATTTTCAAAGATGAAAGCATTAGCAACTGCCTGGAAACCCAGCAGTGGGACTAATTCCCTGACTAATGCCATACCATGATGCCTTTGCAGCATCATTTGTTTCATACTGCTTTTTTGCCCACACTGAGTAGCCACAATGCATTAAGACAAAGCATCTGCTACTGGTATTTAACTGGTAGCCATATGGGAATTGCACCAGCTCCTGCATCCAGCTGGGTGTGCTGTATGGACACTAGGAGTAGCTATTCATTATACAGCCACAAAGGCTTCTTTGGCTCAAGATACTAAGACCAGCTGTGCCTTCCACAGATGACTGTGATGGCTGAAACACTGTCATTTGAGTACATGTGAAGAGAGATGTTGATAAATTAGTCTAAAATCCCAGATTCAGTTCAAAAGGTTGCTTCTGTGTGTGCAGCAGTTTTGGGCTGAGGTATGATGTTGTTTGCAGACTTTTTTTAACACTGCTTGCAGCTGCCATTCAGAGTGATGAGCATAACACAAAAAGAAGGAAGATCTAGCAGATTAGAGCAATTCAGATAGAGAGACTGATTTTATCTGTCTTTCACTGACAACCACCAACATTCAGCTAGGACCCAAACTTGCCAGAACTGGGTGGTGCTGTATGTGGAGAGACACCCTTGTCCCTGGAAAATAGCTGCATTTCACCTCAAGGTATTTTCTAAGGTGTAAGAATAAACAACTGCTACAGAGCCAGCCAATCCATGAAAGTCAAGATTTCTGCAGCTGATCATTCAGCTAGCAGAATACGCTCACTCAAAATCAAACACATGCATTTTTAAATCTCATAGCTAGTACAATAATCGTAAAGCATAGATAAAGTATGAGGTAAATATAAGGTACGTGATCTGGTTTTCAACTGGAAGGTTACAAACAAGAAAAAGATCAATTCACTGATTTCTCTTCCTTACTCTTAAATGCAGGACTGCAGTTTTGACACTTGCCCACACATCCCTTCAGCCTATTTCGGAGACACCCCTGCCCTCATGCAGAGGGACAGCACCTTGCACACTCCTATTACTGTTGCTGTTGGCAAGGAAAGCAAAACAGAAACGCTCCTCCTACCACATGTAATTTGCAAACAAATGCAAAGGACAGCTGAGCGTCAAAGTTGCATGGAAACAGATGCTTTGACTAACTGGAGCACCTTTGGATACAACTAGCCGGTGTGCTGGCTGTGAGTAGCAGCCTAGCTCTTAAGAGAGTCAGAAGCAACATTTAGAAGGAAACCCTGACACTGTTTGATTAGTATTGTTTAAGAGTGCCTTGTTGAGCCAGAAAGGAAGCAGTCATTTGGTTTCTACGGAGCACCACCAAAAAAATACCATCAAAACAAGATAAACGTTGCAGCCTGAACAAGTTTCTCAGCACGTAACTCCACCTAGGAATTTCTCTTACGAAATCGGGCTCTCCTCTGCTTCCAGGTCCACCCGCTGGAGTGACCAAAGCTTGAGAAGCACACCCGCTGCTGTGCTGCTTGTGTTGATGGTTTTTATGGGGGTATGTGCAGCTTGGTATTTATTGTAAAGCCGGTACACTGGCTCTGATGCCTAGCTGGGCCCTGAGCCAGCCCTTGCAAGCTAGGACAGGGCAGAGTGACCTCAGAGGCAGAAAGTCTCTCTCTCCATGGGGTTCATCTGAAAAGCCCTCCTCACTCCTGCAGTGCTGCATGGGTACTGTTCCAGAGCACTGGGTAGGAAGAAGGCATGGACAGCCCAGCACTGAGGTGTGCCAAGCCCACCCAAAGGCTATCCCGAAGGCATGGCAACACTTTCACACCCTCTCCTGCCCACCCACTGCTGTTGCCTGCCTGGAGGTCACAGGTTTCCCTCCACGCTCCCTTTACACTGCTTCCATCAGGGTGTTCCCCATGAAGCACATCTTATTAGCGATGCTGCACACAGCCTGGGAGACATGCAACCTTTTTGTTGCTTAGCTGATTTCTGCTGGAAGCAGATCCACAGAAGTGAGTTGCAATGCATAGCACAGGTTACCAATGCCAGCATGTGAACAAGACAGTGAGCAGCAAGCCACCCGCACCTTCATAGACAGTAAAATTACCTTACTGCCAACATCTTCTCTCTCTGAGATGCCATTTCCCAGCTTTCGCTGTTCCTCCAGTGGTTTCTGCCCTACTTTGGGAAACAAGCCCATTCCTGAAAGACCATCCAATTGTATTTTACGTACCCTAAAAGCCTCAGACAGAGACGATACCTAAACCTTTTTTGTGGTTCCCTTTCTGATCTGTATTTACTCGTTAAACAGCTGTGGCTTGGTTTTAATGGTGCTTTTACTCCTGCGTCTTTTGCATCAAGTGTAGCAGAGGAAAAAATCAAGGTCAGTGCAAGGCTTCTTCGTACAGTTAACTGAAACGCTTTTCTATTACAATCAAGAAATAAGGTGTCTGCCTTCAAATGGTGCTGGTTAGAAAAAGCAAGAAATGGAGGCACGTGGAAGAAAGTCACTGTCTGTACTTCTATTGCAGCACTTCTTTGTGGCTGTCATTGAACCTAGCTTATTTCCTTATTACTAGTAGGTTAAGCACGGAAATCTTCCTGGGAAAGAACAGCTCCTTGAAAGCTTTCTTCAGGTTTACACCTTACTCCATGGGAGAACAATTTCAAGGCTCCGGGATGCTGTGGATGTGCTGGTCTTGCCCTGCTTCTCTCTGGAGCTCCCGATTAACTGGTGGAGGCAAAGGGAGCTGAAACTGGAGCAAGCATCACAGGTGTGGAAGAGCCAAAAGGGAATGGACACAACTTCTCTTCAGAAGTGAAGACTGATGAAGACTACGGAGGTGTACAAGCAGGGAAAAAGGGAGCAAGACGACTAATTAAAAGGTGGCATTCATAACATTCAGTTTTATGATTGTATGTGGTCTTCACTAAGATATTAAAGAACTCCAGACAGCTGGTGAGAGGCATTTGCCATTGTGTAATTCAAGTTAAAACCAAACAGAAAGTGGGCAACATATCCCATTTTATGTTTCGTGGCCGAGCCTTATCTATTTGTGGGTTCTATAATTTTTCTGACAGTCCCACTGTGTTTTTTCCCTGGTAACTTCTGGGGCAGGGGAGACAACTGTTTACGGTCAGAAGGAAAAGAAACAGAGGACAGACCAGCACAAATGCTTACTCTGAAGGATACTAATGAAGAGTAACCTATTGTGCCTGGCGTTCATAGATGTTAGTGGGAAAAATATCCAGAAAATATCTTCTTGCTCATAATACACTCTAGAATTTCCCTCTGAAGAATCAGAATGGTTTATTAGCATAATCAGATTATACATTGTATTGCTGTGCAGTTGGAACTGCTTGACATCCTTTCCTGCCATTAAAGAGGATGGCTCACAACTCACCATGGCACTACGTCGAGCAAGGCCACCACTTTGGCGTATCCCAATTCTTTGCGAATGCCTGATTATTGGAAAGGACTCTGGGAAGATTTAACTGAGCTGATGCAAATGCTGAGCACATCCATTCTGTAGGCAGACTGGGAACTGCCCACGTCACTGGAACGAGGGGGATGTATTGTCCACAGGCAGAGCAGGCACTCAGCAGACAGAAGTCAAGTCTTTAAGAAGGTGCATGCATTGGGGAGAGCTGCAGCAGGATGCTGTAGCCCCAGAGTTTTGCTCATATGGTAGCCAATCAGCTGTACACAAATAATGGCAGTCACTTGTACAGCTGCTCCGTGGTTAAGGATGGCCTTGGGGCATCACGCTACAAAGGGCAGAGACTCATGAAATGCTTTACAAGCAGCTCAGCCACCTGTTTAGGAGGGGCAGTAGATACTTGAAATTGTGACCTACCCGCCACATAGGTAAGTCAGTCCTCCAGTTCCTCCTGACACTTTACTTATCACACTGTTGTTACATCTTCACAACTGGCTTATCAGGATGAAGGACTTGGACAGCCCTTCATCACACTTGATAATGACTATTATCACCCCATGTTGAGCACAACCAGGACTGTTTGCTGAGTCAAACTGAAAGCTATTCTCTTTCACTCTAAAGGACAATTATCAAAGAGATGTCAGGCACAGGGAAGACTGGTTATTTGCACTGCATGAAGGTGCAGGACTCTGCCCTGTGTTTACAGCCAGCAGCTGGAGGCAGCGTTATTCCTCTTGGCAGGCAAGCTAAATTGTGAGCAAGCAAAGGGATTTTCCCCAACTTAAGCAGGAATGTCTGGGTGCATCTGGTGTGACAGAGACCCGTTTGAGGGAGAAACAAGAAATGCTGCGCCCCAGGACTCTCAGCCAAGCCTGGTGGGAACCTGTCGGCCCATCCCCATTTTTCTCATTCCTTGCTGCTTTCCCTACCGGGACTGTTAATCCCTGTGATTTCACTGGCCTTTTCTCACTGCTCAGGCAGAGGTCTCTCTGCCAGAGGTAAGAGATGCTGTCTGGTGTATCTTAGAAGCACTATGGGAGGAATCCTTTTCAAAAGCACTGACATGGGCCAGTTTCGCTTAATCCACTAATCACAGTTTATCTCATCGAAATTGGGTACAGAACTTCACCTGACTTCAGTGGGAACACAGCAAAGGCACTGGTGAGAAGGTAAGCACCTTTGTTAAACCCACGCCCCATTTTACACAGGAGAAACAGCCAAGCTCAGAAAGCCAATATAAATTCCAGAGCACCTGTAGCACTCCTGCGGCAGATCCACCCTGTGTTTTTTCCATAAGAAATAAACACCCGAAGTGACATCCTAAAAGCCATGCCTGAAGACCGACCAGAAAAAGCAAGTGAGGATCCAAGTAGCAACCCTAGCTCCCCTTGCCTGCCTCCTTTCAGAGGTCAAGCCCTGCGGGATGCTGGTTTGTTAACGCTTCAAAAGGACATGATGAAGGGCCACGCGTGTTGGCTAACAGCATGCATGCATGGTTTGCTGTCTAGGTTTGGCCTTTCTTCCCACACCACCTCCTTACGCGAAGCACAGTTGTGTGTTCTGAATTCTCCCCAAACGGCGCGCAGTGTAAAACTGCTAGCCCTTCACTCAATCCACGGATGTGTGACTGTCCTGTGTGACTGCCTCCAAAATCACAAGAAAGCAGGGAAGCATTTTTAGTGTGTTATTAAGATATTTTAACAGGCTAATTACAAAGTAAGTGTATTTTGACACACAAGGGTTGATCTTAGTGACAACTGCTCTACTGTCCACTGCTCTCATTCTACATTTCACCTTCGGCATCCTCTGATTCCTTAAGCTCCATTAAAAGAGTTTAATATGCAAATATTACAGTCACATTAGTTAAAAAGGACATTTTTCATGTGCCTTTAAAGAAAAAGCACACTTAGTTTTAAAAAAGTGTACATTCAAGGGTTAACTGGTATGAAAAAGAGAAGGGGACGTTCTTGAAAAATTCTGTGAAGTACTGTATGAGACAAAGGTCCTTACTTAAAAGACTAACAGTCCATATCTGAACTGTGACTTTACATTCAGCTCATTCATAGGTGCTTAGTGCAAAAAATGCTCTAGGAAAAGGTTGGGTCTTCTTGAGACCATTATGCTTTGAAGACACAAAACAGTATGGCTAAAATGATATGATCCTGCAGAAAAACATTTATGCATGTTCCCAGGTATGTTTAGGATCTTGAATCAGTTCAATTAAGAAGCCTAAGTAACAAAGTTCACTGTTTCTCACAAACTCACTGGTTATGCTAGAATACTTTCTCATTTGTTATTATTTTCTCTCTTCTCTTGGGTCATATCAATATAATATTTAGATCTAAGAAAACTTCACCTCATTTTCTCTGCCCCACTTCCAATCCCTATCTTAGCAACACTGCCTTAGGAGAAAAAAGTAAAAACAAGTCCAAAAAAGACAGGAGAAATCTTTTGCCTGTCCTTAAAGCGCACTGCTGATCCTGCCTGCCTGCACAAGTGTTTTCATCCACTCTTGCTGAAGCTGACAGTGGTATGAAACAACTGACTTCTATCTCCTCATTTTCTTCCTTGCTCATTTTATGATTTCTGTCTGCCTTAGACCGTACACTTTGATGATGGAGTTTGTTTCAAAGCTAACACCACTTGGAACTGCAAGGGAAGCAAAAGTGAGTGAAGCACAGCACCACCTTCCACTGAATGGGGTGGCAGCCAGGGAACAGTTTAAATCCTTTTGTCTCAGAAGAACATCCACAAGGACAGACTCTGATCTATGTTTTTCAAAATGTCTCCCTTGCTTTGCAGGTCCTTTCAACAAGGCACAGGTAATTGAGGAGCCTCTGAAACTTCCATGCTTCAGTGCTGGTACATAAGTAGCTTTTGTAAATGATTTTATCGTTTCTTCTGGTACGCATATTCAAATTGTTTACCTGGAAGGAGGTCAGTTATCTTTTAATATACTTTTAATTCTTGCATAACAAGGGGCACAAACACCTCTCCTGACCAGGAGGAAGCACGGAGCTCAGCTCAAACTCATGCTATCTGATACGCAGACACTTGTGAATATCTCCTTCCTCTAGGATAACGAGATAATGGAAGCATTTGCTCCCTGATTTTCAACCAATAATTTTCAATGGAAAATGCTTTTGTAAATTTGTAAATGAAACATAATCTTGAAATGCAAAAAAGTGTGCTCTGTGCTAACAACAAAAGCTGAAATAAAAGGCTGGCTGTGATACAGCTGCCTTGCCTGAAAGTTCCCTGGAGAGGACCATCCTGCACAAATTAAAAGCCTGGTAATTTGGTTTGATGGCTCAGCATGGTATTTTGTGCTCTTACTTAGCTTCTTCCAGAGTCAGACACACTACAGTAAAAAAAACCCACAATATGGACAATGACAAGAAGCTAAAGGTGCTCATGGAAGATATTCCAGAGGATTAAAAGGTTGCATCAGGCCATCCAGACAATCTTCCACCTCTTCTTTGCTTGAGCCCTCTGACAACAATTGAAAGTATTTTTGAAGTTTCTAAATATTTCAGTGTCTGACTGGCAGCATCATTCTTGCCCATTTGATCTTCACAAGACGTGGGAAGATGAGCTTCACTGAAAGTGATGCTCCAAATATGGCAAAACGATGTTTAACTCTGGTGTTACCCAAATTCAGCAAACAACTTCTTGGGCGAAGCACTTGGATGAAGCAAGTTGGCCTCCTTCCAAGCTCTGCAGTACAACACCATTCACCGTGTCTTTCTGGAAACAGTAGCCAAAAGAGATCCAGTGTACCATCCCCAATTTGCAAAAAGTAGTGCTCCCACCAGCCCATCAGGTGTCATTTTAGAAGACCACGTTTGCTTGACAGAGGTCTCTAAGTATATATACCCTGATGTCTCTTGCACTGCTTAAGCTATTTTCTTACTATGAATCTTACTCCTGGCAGTTCCTTTCATCTCCTCTAGACTCTGTTATCACTGTAACTTATTTTATGCTGCCTCTCACACATCGCAGAAATCTCCAATGAAATACAATAGCCAGAACACTCTTCACTTCCAAAGCTCCTGGAAATTTCCAGTGATTCCTGCCACAATAGTGACTCATTCCACCAAAGCAATGAGCAACCAAAAACCACTTCTACAATGGCCATTTGAAATAAAGAGATATTTCACTGACGTTTCTGCCTATCCTGTGTGAATGTGTAGTGCTGGTAAACACCATGGCATGGCAATAACACATATTTTCCGATGTTCTGTCTGGGAAGCAGGTGCAATGTACCTATGTACTATGCAAACATGCATAGTATGTTTAGCCTCAGCTGGCCCTGAACCCTCCTCACTTAGAAGACCAGAACAGCATGCATCACATAACATGCACTCTGCCATGCAGAGGGGATGCATATTTGCTCATACAACAAAGGCTATCTACCTTTTGGTGATGTGATGGACAGAATTCCAGTTATGTGGCAGGATATGATCCTCTTGTGATCAACACTGAACTGCTCAACTTAACTAATTTGTCTCACCTCTTCTCATTGTATTCTTACCTGTCACATTTTGGATGCGTATCTAGGCATGTGGAAGACTACATAAGCATCTGCCGCCCCCTAACTCAAAAGATCAAAGGGGCAGACATGCACACAGAACAGAGGTATGGGATCCCTGCATCTTGTTGCATGACCAGTTTGCTTTGAGATGTGTGACAGGGAAAGAGTCTATGCCCCCCCACCCCGCCATGGATGGCAAGTTGCAAATTGCCAGAGCCATTCACCCATTGAAGGGGAGATGTTGGCTGTACAGTGCTGTGAGCACCTCCAAAGGCAGTTCTTGCTTGAACCACCTGTGCCTGGGGGCCAATCTTGCCCGTTCATCCTGGTAAATCAGAAATGTTCAAGCTCTCACTATTCAATCCACTTAACCTGCCGTGAACCCCATCTTTTGCAGAAAGGGTCCGCTGTAGGTTAAGTAGACTACACTAGCAACTGCTCTAACTGTTGATGGGATTTAGTCAACCCTGAATTCATAAGAGATTTAAGCGTCCTTTCAAAACTGCTCCACTCCCCTGGAAGCAGGCACTGGGAAAGCACTGCTCTTGGTCTGCCATGAATAAGTGTTGTATTTGTTGAAAACAACTCAAAGGCAAAAGATCCATTAACATTCTTGCACAAATCCAGCAGTTTGCACTGGCTGACTTCTAAAATCCTTTGGGGGGGGGGATGGTTGGGGAAGAAGCAACCCAACCCTACAGGTGAATAAGTCCTACCTAAGGAGATATTTCCATTACTGCATTTTTTTAAGCACTGTAAGAGTAAGAGAACATTGAACAATTTAATGGACTTTACAATTCATAGGTGTAAATCTAGTGTAATAATCAGGTCATAAATACTGGGGGCACACAGAAAGAAACTAAGAAAACATGTTCCACATGAACAGTCCAAACTTACCTGCTATAACAAAGTGCAGGATGTTTTATCTTTAAGGTCACCTCAATGACAAGTTATTATGTTCTATTTAAAAATACCCTGTTCGTTCCTAACCAAAAATAAAATCTTCTGCAAGACATATGCTTTTAGTATGCCTTAAATTAGAGGAAAATCTTCACATACATCAGGATTACTTCACAAACACCCAGAAATCAACAGTTTGTAGATGTCAGTGGTCTCTGCATGGCCAAGTTTAGCCCTCCAAAACCAAAATGCACAGCTGGCAAGCATGCTAATAAGAGCTGAGAATGCTGTATGCAAAAGCAGAACATGATCCAGAAACTGTAAAGGTACTACTATGGAATAAAGTCAGGTTTATAATATTAAACATATGCAACCAAATGATTACTAGAAAACCCAAAGGCAGAACATTTTGTCTTGACCTATTTTTGTCCTCAAATGTATTTCAATAATTCCTTCTGGCTATATCTTTAAGTAAATTTAGAGAGCTTAGCCACGCACCTTAGCTCTGGGTCTTCAATTTCAAAGAACAATACAAAATGTGCATGACAGGACTTGTGTTCAAAGTACCCCAACAGCAATTCCCACCTCTAAATGGTGCATAATACTGTAATTTAACAAAGCTTTCCCCCTGGACTGTGTAAGACAGAGGTAATGAGCAGGAATTATCTGGGAGGTCTAATTGCCTAACATAATAATAATAATTTGCTCCTAAATTCTGCTCTATAAGCACAGTGAAAATCTCCAGTGCATGTTCACCATTTGCCCTCTGTGACAAACTGCCCTCAGTTCATGTAGCCTTGAATCAGGAGCATGGTGTGATTTTATCTGTTTGAGGGACACTTGCAATGACAAGACAAAGTATTTCACTAGAAGAATGCAAAAAAGGTTAGAAATACATCATGAACACCAGGTTATTTTTTAATTCTTCATTAAAAGTTCAAGGTTTGCTTTCATTTCAGTCTGTGGTCACTGGCTTTGAACATTCTTCCCTATTCCAGGTTTACAGTCATCACTTCCACAACAGGCTCCCCACGTTGCACTCAAGGACATACACAGCTTAGTTATATCAGGGCCCTCAAGCGTATTAGATGCCAAACTCATCTCTTCTAAACTTGAAGTGCAAAGCCTGTGCATCACTTTTCTTGGGGTCTCCCATGGCATAGGGGACTGCCTGGGGATGAGGTGCGAATGACTCCCACTCTCTGCAACCACTGAGAAAGGGCAGCAAGCTCATATATGGTCTGCCTGCAATTAAAAGATCAGCCATCATGGTCAGTGACTTTTCCTGCTCGAGTCAGACTCTGCAGTATATGTTGTGCAGTATATGTATATGGACTAATTACAGCAATACATAATTACAGCAGCATGCCAAGTTGGCCAAAAGTAAATTCCTTCTGCTGCAATGTCTCTTCTGTATCTGTGTCTTTCTGTAAACTCAAAACCAAGCTGCTAACCACCTAAGAGACAGGCTCATAAAACCCCCCAGTAACTCACATGGGATTTCCATCATGCAATACGCAGTGCCATGCAAATATCTAAACACACTGAGATGAGAGCATCTACTGCTTGATTAGTAAGAACAGGTTAGCAGCTGGGACTGCAGGAAAATGAGACATGACTCAGCAATTACTGATTTTTTTCCCCTCATCAAGCCTGTGTTCATTTAATCTTTTTTTTAAGGACTGTCTGGCATTTTGGTGAAGAAGGAGGTATAAGGAATTTATATTAGTAAGAAAGACCACTAACGGCACATGGAATAGTCACAGTAGTACTGGTAGATAAATGGAAAACACAACCTTACTATTCTCAAGCTATGAAAGGCACCTAGTTAACAGTTTTTCATTTTGTTCTTGCTATTGAATTAGAAGTGGGATACACAAAAAAAGATTTGGATTTGGTTTTGCTTTTGCAGAACCTCATGGATGAGATGTTAGTTTTTAAAAATCAAACCTGAAGTATCTCTCATCTTGCTTCCTCCCTAACCAAGCTCCTGAAGCTGATGAGGTTCAGACAGACATCACTTATCTTTACTTATTTCACTATCAAAGTAATTTACAAATTATTTGGGACTTGCAAAGACTACGCGATTGGGATGCTGCTATACAGGAAAGTCAGATTGCAAATCACTGTACTTCTTAATTTTGCCAGAGTCCCTGATAAAAAGGGCATCTGAGATAAGTATTTCTAGATTTATTTAATCTGTAACTAGTAAAATAAAAACGTTCCACAGAACATGCATTTTCTAAGTCCTAACCTTTACAAAAAAAAAGAAAGAAAAAAGATGGCAAGCTGTGCAGGAAAAGAGCAAACTGTTTTGTGTTTGCACAATACAAAACACATTTCTTCGAGCCCAACAAAAACATAATATAATTTCCTCTGACAGGTTTTATCTTGCATTTTCCCATATATTTAAGCTGATTTTTTTCTCTTTTATCTAATCAAACAAAATTTATGTTTTTTTAAGCTTAGAATAGACCTTCTTCTGGGAATTGGAGCTGAACAATATAAGTGGTACACAGCACCATAAAGGCACACAGTAATAACAACAGAATACCCAGAGAAATGCAACAGGTGATATTCCGGTCACAGTGGAGCTGATGAGGCATCTTCCATTAATTGAACTAGGGTGAGGACTTTATCCGGTTTTTCTGCTGGTCTCCAGGGTTCTGCAGCAGGTCACAGACAAAAGAGTTGAAAAGCAGGAAAGCTGGGCAGGTTCCTCCAGCTCTGGGATCATCTGTTTCTTGCCTCTCTTCCTCTTCAAAATGAAGGGATAATATTTTTAGGGGGAGGAGAACAAAAAAGTCTGATACAGTATTTTGCTTTTAAAACCTGCTTTCCAAATACTCAATCCTGAAGTTCCCACTTTCAACTTCATACAGACAATCATGCAAGGCCCGGGGACAAGAGCAAGAGGTTCAGGCTTGGCACAGGTTTGCACTTAGTTTGGAACTGAAAAGATACCCTAGCACTTAAGCTCTCCCAAATAACAAAGATCATTAGCTTTAATTTTATTTCCTTCCCTCATCAACGGCTACAGCTACCATCCTTGCTATATTTAGTTGTTCAGTTTATCTTCCTTCATAAAAGGCACATCAAAATGGAGAAGGGCTTCTCTGAATCTCAGACATTTTTAGAGCAAGACTGCGCTATCATTGTGCCTTGCTGATAATCCTCAAATCTATTTCTTGCAGCACTGTTAATGGAACAGCATCTTATTTGTACGAAGGCAGTTTTCAACAAAAGCAGGATCTACCCTCTGGGATTCATATGCTCTCACTTTAATTAAAAAGAAATCCCATTAATACTTGCCACTGCCACAAGTGAATCAAATTAATTAAAAAAAAATTTACAAGATGGGAGCAAAGCTGTTTTCAGGAGGCAACAATTGCAGCTTAAACCTGTACACTTTTAATAGTACAAATTAACACTTAGGACTAGGAAGTATTTTCCTCAGGTCTGAGGAAATCCACTGAAGAGGTGTAACAGTGAGTAACGCTTTGCCCACTAAATCTACCCCAGGGAAAGGAACGCTGCTTATTTTTAGGTCCAATTCACTCAAAACTGCACACATGCTAATGATGGTCATAAAATTTTTACTTCAGATGCAGAAACTGTTTAAATATTTACTCTCTTAAAAAAAAAAAAACAAATCCAAAAGCAGGATAAAATTGCTCTACTTACAAATGAAATCACATTTGGGACATCTTTGTTTTAAAGCTTTCAGTAACTGAGGCAGTATACGTTTGCTTTCATTTTCCTACTATTAAGGAACATAGGTTTGATCTGCTGTTGCAGGTGAACTTTGCAAGGGTGTGCAATTGAACTAGGTGAATAACGGCAGAAGATTAGACACAAACTAAGTTCTCGCTAGCTCTTCTGATTGCTCAGTCCTTCACCTGCAGCTGAAGCGCCAGACATTTCAGAGAGAAGGAGAGCGAACGGAGAGCTGGCAGTTGCAAGAGACTGGGGAAGGAAAGCGTTGCACTAGCAATAAAACACCGGTCTTAAAAGAGCATATGATGGTCAGGTCAGAACGTAAACCTCTGTGCTCAATGGGGCAGGTGTGAGCGCCGTGCGGGTGCACAAGAGCACGAAGTCCGCCCGGGGCTGAGGCGAAATGGAGAACCCAGACATGTCCCTGGGGAGGAAGGCTCGCTTCCTGCTCAGCCCACCCCACCCCGGCCATCAGGAATGCGGGAGAAGGTTTGCAGGCTTCCCATCAGAGCACAGACCACTGTGAGGTCACAAGACGCTGAGAAAAGGCTTTCTATTGAGTCCGAGGGCAAACTTGGACTGGTGTGAGCTCATCCGCACAGGGCTTTGACCCCTCATCCACTGGTTCCTTGCTCGTTCCTCCAGCTGCGATGCCAGCTGTGCCATGACAGCCGCAGCCTTGGTGCAGGACAAGATATTAACTTAATTAAGCAATGCCTTGACAGACGTATCATCAGTGCAGAACATGATATTAACTTAATTAAGCTATAAATTACTAAAACAGATGAACGGTCTGATAGTGGTCCAAGCTTTGCTGCATTATCACGCAGCTGAATAAGCTCCCCCCTAACTTCTGTCATGGAGGAGAGAGGACATAACAGGGGTGGGGGCTGTGGGAGTAACCTCTTCCTTTGCATTACTGGAAGTGGATGTTCGGAGCAGGAAGATGCTGTTTGCACCATGGCAGAGACAAAAACCTCTGGTTGTGGTTTCTGAGCTGGTTCCAGATTTTTCCAACTCAAATGTCAACTCTCATTTACATTTCCACATCCCCCTTGAAACTCTGACACACCGTGACCATGGCTTCATCACGCCTTCCTCTGCTCAGGTAGTCAAGTATTGCCAACCAGCCCTAGTTCCAAACTTTGTTGGCCTCAAAAGCCACCATGGGAATACTTAAATGGCCATAACCAAACCATCCCTTCTCCAGCTGTTAAGCTTCCTCCCAGACACTCCTCCCTGGATGGTGGCCTACATTCAGTTATCTGTCATGGCCTTTTCCATGCACAGCTATGCTTCCCATACATGCTCTTTGTGCCAGACTTCCCTGCAAGAAGAGCAGATGACTTCCAGGGTGAACCTCAGAACCACAGATACCACCCCTAAAATGATGAGTACACACAGGGGGATTAAAAAACCCCACACCATGCAGTATATATGTGGGGACTGATTTGGCAACACAGTGGAAGAAAAAAGCCAAGTAGGAGAGGGTGCTACCTCCAATTTTTGTTTTGGCTAAATATGAAGTGCTCTTCAGATTAGCCATAGGTCTTAAGGACTCCAAACTTAATGATGGTCTCATCTGAAATTTTGCCCAGCTGCCCTTACCTTCTGATGGAAATCTTTTTGCCTCTCTTTTCCAAAACCTATGCAAACTACTGTTCCTTAACATACCACTGAATATAAGCAAAAACTGGCAATAAGCCTCAGTACCAACCCACTGTGGAAAGCTGCAGACCTCTCACCCTGCCTCTCCCACTCCTGTCCATGCACTCTGAAATCTCCCACATTTTAGGAAAGCCCCCACCCACTTGGGAAAAAAAAATCATAAAATATGGACTGCCCACTCTCACATTCCTCGGCATGTCTGATTTTGCATCTTTATTCCTGAACATATTCCTGGTCAAACCTGACCATGACATCAGCACGTACAGCATTTGTTAGAATCCCTCTAGAGCTCTGCTCTCAAGGAGAAACAGACTCATGCTTGCCTCCCTTATGGGGTAAACAGCATAAAAAACAGAATTCTGGCAAGACAGTGGTTTTCTACATGTATTATCACCACTGCAGCAGCATTCATGACAAAATGGAACAGTTATGTTAGATCTGCTCTTGTTGGTGCCTCCCTGACAGGGCTGCTCAGAGTTTGGGTGGTGAGGCCAGATGCCGGCTGGGGCCACAGCAGCACAACCAATGGCAAAATTTGACCTTAAGAATCTTTATTATAAATGGCAAAGGATCCTGTCTGCTCCGCAAGACCCAGAGAGTACTTGAAGGGCAAAGAGATATACTTGCAAACTTAGAAAAGTTTGACAGAGCAATAGCAAGGATTCCTGTTGGTTCTCAGAGCACTGTGTCCCTTTATGGCACACCACAGCTCTTTCCTTTCTGACCTTGCATAAAGGCAGCATTAGAGAAGGAGAGGGGAAAGCAGAAGGGGTCTGTTCATGCATGCCAGAAAGCACAATCAGAGCCCTATGAACAGAAAAAGAAACATGTTATTATCACTCATTAACAGATTAGGAGACATACACGATTGTTTTTGTAGAAAATGTGGATTATGGACCATCTGTTGAGCTGTTTCACCCTGGATAGCACATGTAAGCATTTCTGATAGGCATAAGGCTCAAGAGTGTGGTCAGGGTGCATTCCTTGACTGCATCTCACCTGGGGTGTATGACATCCTGGGCAAGTCATTTTTCATTGCTATCAGCTATTCCTTGACTGCTCTAGATGACAAAAGGTGCTTGGGAAAGAAGGTATAAGCTTCAATCCCAAGGATTAAAACTTGGCCAATGTTGGACCTGAGGGATAAGTTTTAAATGTCCACAGAAGTACAAAGGAAGCACAACCTCAGTCAAGATTTTATTTTCTGCCTTCTGCAGGTAAAGAACCAACAATTGCAAAGCACGTTTTAAAGAAGAGCTGGTTGTTAACAATTCATTGCTCTCTTTCAAAATGCTGACTTGAGCAAGAAAGTGTTTCTGTCATGCTAATGCCTTTCTCTTAGACCTTCTCCTTCCTTCTATCACACAGCTGTTCAAGTCTACCCCTTCACTGATATTTCAGTGATGTTCTAGTTCTAAGCAGTGTGTACAGGTGAGTTAATTCAGACACAAAGACCTCAGGCAGCTTGCCAAAGTCATGCTAATTAGTTGGCTGAGCAAGGAGTATGTTAGCTTTACAGCAGCACTTACAGACTTAGGCAGTATCAACAACAAAAATGCTGCCACATGAAGCTGGAGGGTGTACACAGCAAGCAACTGGTGTGTAAAAATGACCAACAGAGGATATACTTCACTAATCAGAAAGACTCCAAGTTACTGGTGACCAGACCAAATCAAGTTTTTATTACAAATGGATTCTGACCAAGATACTCTTTACCGACTGAACTAGGGAGAATAATTTGAAATTCAAGTGAACACAAACTCAGATCTGATTTCAAGGAGAATTTCCATATGGAAAAAATGTGAAGAACTGCTGGCAAGTAATGGATATGTCAAGGGCTAGTAAGATTCTGAGCTGGAAAATGTATGCACAACAATGTTGAAATTTCCAATTCCAAAATCCCCAGAGGATTAAATCTAATTGGATTTGAAGTTGCTGATAAAAAGCCTTAAGTTTCAAGGCAAATGAAACCATATTTGAGTAGAATCCTCTCTATCACTCCATTATGTCCCTAACAGAGATAACCACTGAAGCTACAACATGTTTATGAGCCCTTACTGATTCAAACTTGTGTCGTTCACTGCTGTACCCCTGGGATTTTCAATCACTTTTGTGCAGTGCTGTCCCACATATTTTCCATTTAGCTTCTGTTGACAGATATCAACCTTTAAGATTTTTTTCCCCTGCATGTTCAATACTGTCCCAGTTAAACATCACTAGGGAAATTTCAAAAATTTTCCATCAAGTTGTCTTAATTGACTAAAAAATAGTAAGGGTCATATGACACAATATTTCTTCCTGGCTTTAGATTCTTCCTATAAACTTTATCGGCCTTATTTTCTGATCTAGCGGACCAACAGATTGATCAAAAGCAGCAGTGGAGTGGCCCTAATCAGATTTTAGACCAGGCCGCCTCTGTCTTTCTCTCCCCCTCTGCCTCTAATTTCAGCTTATCTTAAATCAGTCATGCCATCTGTAGGGGAATGGCAAGTAAATCCAAATCTACCTGAAATTGACAGAGAACTTTTTGCTGGCTTTATTGTTCCTGCACAGCCTCCGATGCCTGGCAAGGCTGCTGGAAACCCTTCCAGAGTAGGACATACCAGGGGCACAGTTCGTTAGGCAACTCTTTCTTTAGTATGAAACAAGCTTTAAAGAATATGCTGAAATGGGTATTAAATTAAGGAAGCTATAAATGCTGCTAAGCAAATGTCTGACTTACACATCCCTTTCCAATTACATGAGCATTCTAAAGACCCAGCAAAATGGTGCACCACGCACACATGCTTTCAAACCAAAATACTCATCTGCACCACTCCAATCAAAGAAAAAAAACCCATCAGTACTCAACAGCAGCCACACAAGTGAAAACAGCTGTATGAAAAGAGATGCATCGACTTGGAGACCCCTTTACAAATCTGCTTCATGTGGTCAGTTTCATGAAGATGATGAGTTGATGCAGAAGTTAAATGTTTGGGAAGGAGCCAGAAGGCACTCACATTTTGGGACAGTTAGCCTCTAACAAGGACATTAAGGGGAAACTTACTTTGAAATTAAGTAACCCTGTACCCTTCTCCTGCAGAATCCCTTGCAAATTGCTCTGGCTTAATCTTCTCCAAGTCTCATTCAGCCTCAAAATTCCCATGCTTCAGTACTTAGTCTATTTTAGTCAACCTATTGGTACATGCAAATAAGGTAACTAAAATACACCAATATACCATAGCTAAAAGGCTAACTTTTCTTTGTTTTTACTTTCATATGTTCATAATTTAGCAGGATATAGGTGATGTTCTACAGCTTTGGTACTAAAACCAACGCATTGCCATATACCTTTAAACTCCTCTTCAACAGAGGAAAGCATCTGGTGGACAACAGACATGCTATAGGAAAGCCGTAAGAACGAAGTACAAGGTCTTGTTAAGTCATTGTTATCCATGTGCCTCTAGAGAGGCTATTGCAGATTTGAAAGCTTGCCCTACCACAGCTCCACTGAAACGGGACAAAGCCATGACCTCCCATTCTGCTTCAGTTATCACCACTTATGGCGACTGAGCCACAGCCCAACCTAACAAATCAAAGGGGCTTTGGATCAGCCCACATGACCTGCTTATATCATCCTTGCACCTTTCATGGTAAGCCAAAAATCAGGGAGCAGGCAGGTGACTACTGCCCCATGAGTCACTGCAGCTGTGGCACACTGCATTCTTACTACCTCCCCACCCATGTCAACTGGGGTTGCATGATTCAAGCTAGCAATTAAGAGTACAAAACAATTATTCTTCCTGACATCATCCCAGTCTCAAACCGTGAGAGCTTCCTTTTGCCCTGCCTCTGCCTCGCTGTTTCCTCCAACCAATTCCCAGGCTTCATCTTATGACAGTTTCAGGGTGGAGTAACACAAGTCCAGAACCACCAAAAACGCTACCTGTTTGAAACTATTAATGTTTGTTCCACCTATGACCCAGGAATACCCAATTCTAGCAATGCAAAAGTCTCGATAAGCAATATGCCTGATCCTGCCCTGCTACAATGGAAAAAAAGCTGGTAACCTTTGAAGGCTCCTTCTAACTTCTCTGTCCGGCTGGTCCTGCAAGGCGGATAGAGTGATGACTTCTAAAAGTATATCCAGAAACAGTAAGAGTTAACCTAGGAGGCTGAAATTAAGAACCTACCCCACATTTTACATCCTTCTCCTCTTTATCCACGGTAGAGGAGCTGACTTGCTACCTGGAGCCAAACCAAGACTTGTAGAATCTTCAGCCTGTGATTCACAACCATTAAAAAATGATTTAGGTTTGAATTTAACTGGAACTAGTATGAAAAGAGACAAGATGATCTTGTTCTTTGCTGGGACGTGGCAGTACTGTGGAGTCTGTTGGTAGCAATGCTGTCTACTGAGCCACAAGCTGTATCCGCTTTCTTTATTCTCTGTTTTGTCTGCTTAAGATTTTGGGCCAGAAACTGTATCTTGTAACGGATTTATATAATTACTTAAATCCAATTTCCAATCTTAATTAGGGATGCAACGATGAACTATTAATAATATTCAGAGCAGCACTAATCTACCAGTAACAGGAACTAGACCATCAGGGAAATAAATTACAGACAATTTGAGTTTTGAGAGAAATGTCAGAATGAGAGCTTGGGATCTGCATTCCTGCAACAGCTTGTATCTGTGGGAAATCCCATGGGCACCAAGGAAAACAGGAAAAGGTGGGATGGTGGGCCTACACTCAGTCTGATAAAATAAAATAAATGAACAGGACATCACAGGATTCAGACCCTGAAGCTCAGCATGGGCTTCAATAAAAGTAGCTTCAATACAAACTAAGAAAAGCTAGTGTCAAACCCAAGTTTAGGCATCTTGCCTGATAAATAAAGAAATGGAATATACCCCATGCCGCTACCATCCTTAAAGACCATTTTCCCATTCCCTTGATGGAAGTCAGGCTGGACCAGGAATAAACTTCTTGCACCAGGTGTCAGATGACAAAGATGCTTTACTTGGTTAAGAAGCCTCTAATAAAAAGCCAAAATGCTAAATACATAATTGCTACTGCCTGAAAACCAAGTTGTAGTCATACTCTTCAGAAAAAACACAAGACTGCACTCCACATGGCTTCAGTGTTTTGCCAGAGCAAACTCAGTTATCTGTGGGAATAATTATCAAACCGCTTCATAAAGAGAATCGTAAAAAAGATTTCATTCTCACTGAACTATAAAATTAGCCAGAGGAATCTCTGATTCTTCAGAAGGGCATGTCTTTTGTGGAAATTAACTGAATTGACTATGCTTTAAGTTAAAAAAAAAAAGCAAAGAACTAATTTTTCAATTCTGAATGGAATTGTTGAAACCTTTAGAGTTGTATCTTTAAAAGTTTCAATAAAATCACATGATAATATCCTGAGGAAAACTAAAGCCTTGCTACTTTTTTCCCTCTCAACAATATCAGTTTACAGCTCAACAACACAAGGGTGGNTGCTTTTAATGTTCCATGCATGCCTCTTCACCCTTAGTTTTCTTCTACATAGCTTCAAGGTACAAAAAAAAAAAAAAAAAAGTTCCTTTTCAACAAGCTTTAGTACAATGAGTTTGTCATCAATTGTTTCCAGGAAACATCTCACATTTTTTCCTTCTATGCAATGAGTTTGATCGCAGCAGGTTGACTTACTTTTATAAAGAAAAAAAAAAAAAAGCCACATACATATGAAAGGCAAAGGAGAGGCAAAAGCCACAGTCACGTAAGAAATATCAAATCCCACTGACCTCAGTAAAAGTACTCTCACAATGCTCACAGAAGATCCAGGCATTGTATAAACACAGGACCAGAGCAATTTGGATTTAAAAGTGAGAAAAGGCCTATGTGACTCCACCAAATAATATTAACAAAAGTAGCGAGTAGCAAGAGCTTACTCCATTCTGACAGAGTGCCAAATTTACCACCACAAGGAAGAAGAAAGTAACAGCACATGGGCAGCATTCCCACTATGAGCCCTGGACTAACAGGGATTCCTAAATATCTTTTTAATTTTGGTTGTTAAAAGGTGCTGTGAATAAACTGTTTGGCCTGCAGCAACAACACTGCAACACGCAAGAGCAAGAATTTAAGAACAAAAATTGTATCTTTACTCTTAAAGTAAAACACTCTAAGTACTCTTAAAGGGAGAAACATCCCTTTAAGGGGCTTTCTCTAGTGAAAAGCTATTTCTGATGCAGCTTTCTGGTGCTGCTTCTCTCAGTAACTTCCACTAATGGCAAAAAAGCCAACTGCTGCTCTTGCTTGGAAAGTTCTGCTCTTTCTTTGAAATAATCAATGGTAAGGCTGGTAACTCACAGCTGGTTCAGAGAAAGTAACAATCCAGAAAGAAACAGAAATAGGCATGGATAAATTGTGCTTTTTGGCTGTTTGCATTAACTCCTGCAGAAGCTTGTGTCAGGACAGATCCTGAGGCTTTCCCCTGAAAGACAGGGCACTGCTTTTGGTCTACCTTTTCCGAGGGGAAGCAGCACTGTGGGAAGAGACCAGGAGTAAGGTCAAGCCTTCAAGGTCTCCTCCTGGCTTCATGTTCTGGATGAGTGTTATCCATCTCATGTATACGTATCTGATGTTGAAAATGCAGATAGAGGATGTATCAGCAAAGTGAAAAGACTTGCCTGGTAATTACATTCCAGGAAGGCTTTTGTAAATGTAGGCAATATCTCAGGAGCAAAGATGTAATTCAGTCAAGACGGTCTAAGGTACAACGTGAGTAATTCTGTGATAAATCAGACTGAAGGACTGTCATGGCGAAAAGGGTCAAAATCTTTTTCCCTGCTGCACCATCAGATCTGTATTAACTCTCCAGCAGCTGGGGCAGTTACTGACATTCGCTGGTGCATGGCTGGCAGCAGAATTTGGTTCAGTGGATAACCTTCTCGTGGGTTCTCCTACTGCTCCTGTCACATACCATGTTACTTTTTAAACACACAGCTTATGTGAGGAAGAAACCTCCAGTGTTAACTGAACACTCAGAGCACTTCCATGACCAAAATTAATCAAATTTCCTTGCAACCTCACATAAATTGGACAGTGACCAGAGCAGGGCAGGGTTTAGTATATGTACACTTTACTCTTGTTTAGGCCCTTGACACCCACTGCCAGCAAACACTTCAAAGAGAATTTCATAAAACACTGAAAGAAGGAAAGTTTTGAGATGGCTGCAAGGCAAGAAATAGGTTAAAGGTGGAGGAAGGGACAGCTTGCGCTGCAGAACAAGAGACTGGGGACGTTGGCATTAGGGAAGGAAAAGGGAGGCAGTGCAAAGGCGACTCAGAATGGGAAATACGCTGGTGCAAGAGCTGCTTGCTCCTGCTGAGCGAGGACACGAGCCAGCACCATTGCCCAGGCCAAGCTGACTCCCCCAGTCAGTCCACTGAGCAGAGCTACCTCCTCCAGGGGAATGATGTTAACCCTCCATCCCTGCACCTCCTTCCCATCACAGACATCAGAACTAGGACCCTGCCCTACCTCTCCAAGGTCAATTATTTTTCTCTTGTTATCTTTGTAACAGCCAAACCAAAGAAATTCTGGCAACACTGTCACAGACTGCAGGAAATACTGTGAGACACTAGTAACGTACTTCTCTGTTCATCTGTGTTTGTTAGCATAGAGGAAAATCATAGGGTCTTCTCTTGCCAAACCATACCCATTGGCATTACTGAAAGCTTGAGCCTTGGGTTTGAATGATTTGGTGTTTTGGAGGAGAGGTGGATTTTATCAGAGCTTTTCAGAGAAGGGTATAAACCTCAGCGTTGGAACAAGAACAACAAAGGCTCCAGAGAAAGTTGTTCTTTCAGTCTCTTCTGATCTTCACAATACACTCTAAATCTAGATGTTTTTGTTAGTTTTTAACTCTTCAGCCCAGGAAATGTTCTGAAACTTTGAAGATTTTTTTAAAAAAAATCACAGTTAACAAGCCAAAACTTGTTATTAGTGAAGCTGAACAAGCCAAAACTCATTATCAGTGAAGCTGCTTTTCAGTTAAATAAGAGAGGACTTTACTCATTCCTTAGAGCTTCTTGTAAGCTGAAGAAGACAAGAATCTGTTTTTAATCTCCTTATAAGACATTTTTTCTTTGGAGAAATTTATCTCATCTACAGCAAGTTCCATATCAAGCCCACATAATCCAAGTAAATCTGAATTTACCAGAAAAAGTAAACTTCAAATAGTGTTCTACAGCATGAATTATTAGTTTGTTGTTTTGAAGGTCACTGATGTCCAGCAACAGAGTACACACAGAAAATCTGTTTCACCAACCCAAAGCTAACGACATCGCCCAGCATCTAGTTCCAAACATGAAATGCAGTAGAGGCCTGTTTCCATACTGCCCAGCTACTTAAAATGCTCAAGGTCCTGACTAGGAGGAGCCTGAGAAATTTTGTCAGCATGACCCTCCACAATGGATTTCCTCTGGTGCTAGAGCCCACCATCACCTTCTAGAGGAATGAAACCATCAAGTGCTACAAAATCCTGGCATTATGCCTAGCAAAGTGAAGTCCTCTTGCCATGAAAGTGGGTCACCTTTTCTCTTTAAAAAATTCATGTATCCTATTTCAAACTCACGTTTGCCACAAGAACTGCAGTGTCTCCATTTTTATTTCTCCCCCTCCCTTCTGTCTCCCAAGGAAATTAAAGTATTCATTAGATCCACCAGCTAGAAAAAAGATTTAGATGGCATGATGCATTTCCCAATGCAGCTGCACTCTGGCAGACAGCTGATGCTAGTGGGATGCTGGGCAAAGCACACATATATGTGCAGGCCTTTTAACTACAGTTGGTCCCCATCCAAAATACAGCTATCCCACTGTGCACTGCTCTTACACTCCTACTAATTTCACAGGTCCTCGCCACCTAAGAGTGCATAACTCAAAGAGCTGGCAGAGCACCCGCAGAGGTAGCTTGGCATTTTGGTGTTCAGATGTTCACTGCTCACTCCCCTAATCTGGACTAGCAGCTACACCCGTGCCTGGAGGACACAAACCCTGCAAGAGAAGGTGTGAGCAGAGACCTCTGGTCTGATGTTTCATGCTTTTTCTGCAGAAGTGCAAGCAGAGTAAATGTAAACTCTGCAATAAGTAAAGCACAGCAGAATCAACCCTTCCCAAGAAACTGAGAGGGGGGCACGACCTGAGCCCAATCCTGCTGATCTCCAGAGGCCATGCACCATAGCACGAGTGCTGTCCATGCGTCACAAGGCTAACGTGAAGGCAAAGGTGGCATGCGTTACATTGGTAGAAGTGCTTTAGTCTTTAATTACCTTGGATTCTCTGCATATGCATATGCAGCCGATGCAACTTAGCCATGGCTTTAAATGCCATCTGGCTCTCTACTTAATGAACACTGGCATAAGTAACCTCCTCTCACTCTCCTTCTTCCACGCTCACCACTATTTTCAACAGAAACTGGGTTGTTGCTGTGACAAGACTTTTTAACATTTTGGGGGTTTATTTTTGCCTCTGGGTTGCTTACCAGTGCCTAGCATGATGACAGACACACTCACTGTAACATCTGCACCTGTAGGATCCCAGTTTTATTTTCCATTCTGCAGAAACATGTCCCACAGGCATGGGAAGAGGAATGCTTAAAAAATACCATGCACATGCTCCTCTGCCCCCAGAAATCGACATCCCAGCCAGCTGGTGATCAGCAGCAATAGCCTCTTGGGCTGTCTTGGAAAGTCTCTTTTTTGACAGTTCACACTGCTGAGAACATAGGGTTTTGGCTTAATTTCCCTTCAAAAAGCTTGCGATAATCCAGAGTCTTGGAGCACACAAGAAAACAGTCCTATCGTCCTTTTCTTCCAGAAAGAAAACAGGTTTCCAGCAGGAGATGGTTTAATACAAACCCTACCCAATCCAGCTCGTCACAGAGAAGTCATGTCCTTTACCCAGGCCAGCAGGACACATTGTCTTGCCAGAGTCAACAAGAACAGTAGGCAAGACATGCCTGAGAGCTGAACTTCTGGGTTTCCCACGTATCCCACAAGAAGCAGAGAAGAACAAAGACATTTTGCTGTTGAATAATTGCTGCTATACAGATGAAAGTCCTGAATTATGGAGAGGCCTGGGGAATGAATAAGAGGCAGAATAGCCTAAAAACATTTTATTCAGAGCAGAAGGCATCTGATGACATCTGACAAAAAGACATGAGCAAGAAACCCCCCTACAAGAAACAGTAATTCTATCACAGGCTCTTCTTTTCAGCACAGCTAATTCTGAAAGACTGGTTTATGTACCAGTCAATCCCAGTTTGGCTCAATTGCCAAACACTACTTGGGATCCAACCTTGACACTGGCCACTGTCATACCTTCACCCAGTTCCAAGAAATCAGCAAAACCTCTGTGGAATAAATGGCTACTCAAAGCTAAATTCTGGGAATTCTTGCTTACGTGCTAATAGTTTCACACACTGGCTCCAGGACTCTCTACATATGCCAGTTAACTGTTGTCAGCTTTCCAGTGACAACTCCAAATGTGAATTTTATTCCCCAAGGCTGATCCTCCTAGAAATTTCAAAATTACCTGAGCTCCCCGCTGCTATCTCTAAATCAATTAGACGGAAAAAGATTTTCAAGAAGTTTAAGGGCTTAAAATATATCCTGGTCAAAAATGTTGACTAATTAAAAGGTATTTTTAATTTAAAGTGAGAGCTATTCCCTGGAAATCTTTGTCAATACACATTCTGACCTGCTGTACCATGCCACTTCTGTTCTCATTACCCAAGTTACACCAGTTTATACACCACAATGAGCATAAATCCCGGCCTTACAGATATATCACCCCACAAAGCCACAAAGGCAACAGGACAGGGATGTTGAGAGAGCCATCAAAAAGAGTTTTTAAAAGGCCTCACTTTCAGAAAGCAAATGGGCACTTCTTCAGTCTACACTAGCTTCTCTTTTAAAGCATTTCAGGTGGAACAACCCAAATTCCAAAAAACTCTTTGCAAGTCTGGCTGCTGCTCTGCTTCCTTAGAGCTGCTGTTCACCACAGATTCAGAAGGGACGCACACAGACTCAAGAATTAAAGAAGAACAAGCTTGCATTGGCAAGAAGATACATGAAGGAAGCTAATGTATCTCTGTTTAAAATTTCTAAATTAAACAAACCCAGGAATTGAACCAGAAGAGTGTAAGTCAAAGTCCTAACTACAGGCAGCCCAAAGATAGTGATGGGAAGCATCATGGAGACTGGCAGCATCAAATGGATGCAGGACAGACTCAGGCTCCTACCAGATGAAACAACAGCAGCTAAAGCCAGCACAGGTTCTTCTAGGCAACTCTTTAGATCTGACTGAATGACCAAAACAGTTGTGTTTTGTTTTTATTTAAATTGAGCCAACGTCAGTATATCCAGTATATCCACTGCCTTCACAACAGAAAAATATAGAATTGCTGTAAATAGTTTGAAAATATTTAAAAGGAAAAGACTTAAAAGAATCAGACCACACCTTTGGCTGATTTTTTTTTTCCTGATTGCAACCAGCAGCAGAAGCAAGGAACAACAAATCATGAAAGTCCAGACTGGTCTCGCTGGTCTTCTGAGCTCAGTGCAGCCACATCAGAACACCACTGCTGGGAACATGCCCTGGTCTGTCTCTGTCCCAGCTGTGGGCTGTTAACAGTCGAAACAATATGGTGTCAAGACCTGAATGCATTTGAACTTTTGCCTTTGCATTTCCTCCTCGCACACCTGGTCCTCCAGCCCTTCCTTGAGACTTTGGCTGGCCACAGCCCTCATCTCCTTGGTGAGTACAAGATGTGCCAGTAAAATGCATCTTGAAAACACAGGGACAGCTGGAACACCAAACCATGGCACGAAACACAACGGCTTCTTCACCTTGCATGTACTTTAACTGTTTTAAAATCAGGTTAAGTGACTGCCTGGATTTATTGATAGTAGTTCCCATACCAACATGTGGGTTCTCAAGAGCATCACAGGCAAAAACCTTTTCTTGTGCTCACTCTTGGGGCAGGATAGCAGCTAATGGGGAACTCTAAAATTGGAAATAAAATGACCTATTTACCAGGGAAGTTGATAGAATACATTTAAAGATTTGAGATTAGCTTCACATTGTCTTTCTTACAATGCTACAGGAGCCCTGACAGAATAAAACTAGACAGGCAAAAGGTTTGTACAAAACCTGCTGGTTAAACCTTTACCTGCTTTAACAAAAATAATCTTTTCCTCTTTACTTGTGGCAAAACTGCAATGTTTCTTAATATATTTATACTGATTTAATTAGTTTGACCACAGAGTTTGGTGCAGGGTACTAATACGGGTGGACATGTCAGCTGGTTCCTATTTCTGGCCTAACCTCTTCCTGAAGCCTACCCAAGAGGAGTTATTACAAAAAAAGAGAACTTCTTAAAAGTGAAGTTTTTTGAAAGATGGATGGATCTGGGTTGTGTATTAGCAATCCTATTAGGGAATTATTCTCAACTGGCACTACTAAACTTGCCCCACATTCAACACAGAAATAGGGCACTCCAAGCATATACACAGATGGAGCTGTATTTTTCCCTGGAGTACTGGGGAAAAAGTGGCTGTTACAAAGCTCAATTCAGACAATGCTGCTGTCACTGCCCCAAATAATGAGGCACAAGATTTACCAGATAAAAAGTAACAGCTGTGATGTCAAACATCAGTCCCCGAGAGGAACTGTTGGGAAGGAGGCTACATATGTCCTCATGTGTATTTGCATTTGCACCCAGGCCCAGTCCACAGAACGGTCACATTTACTGAGTTACTCAGTGATTGAAGCAGTGGTGTTTGTGGTTTTGGTGAGGTTTGGGTTTTTGTGGGTTTTTTTTTGTTTGGGTTTTTGTTGTTGTTGTTGTTGTTCTATGTAAGTCAGTACAATCCTAATGTATTGCCAGTTTAAAGCTATTTTGCAATTATCAAGGCAGGAGATAGTTTTTCTTGCTACTTTAGTAAACTGGCAAACTTCAGCTGCTAGAAAGCAAATACATGACACAGATATAAGCCACCTTTTACTGGTAGTAATACACCCACTACACCCTTAAAAAGTTTTCCTGGTTCATGCACACATTATACAAACAGATTATATATAAAGCAATACAAAAACATGTAGAAAAAAGCTGCTAAAACATGGATAACCCTTCCCTTCCGAAGAACACACAGTGATGTGAAGAATTTACAAACAGACAGTTTTCTGTGGTTTTTTCCTTTCTAACACTGAGAAAATGAGAGAAGAGGGAAATTATGATGCCCAGAGCCACAAAAGACATCAGTGGAATAAAAGAGTCTGGAAAAAAAAATCCAGATCTTTGAAAGCGTCCTCTTCCCCTGGATCATGATTCATCTCTTCAGTCACTTAGATAAAGCTGGAAAGAAAATTCTAAAATGAACAGGACACGCTTTCATGATTCAGTAGCACATCCCAAAGCTTTCCCAAGTGCTTATGCAGGTCTTGTAAAGTAATATTCCTAACCCTTCCAAAGATGTATATATGTTTTGAAAGGAATTTGCTCTATCTTAAGTAATTATTGGGTTTTTTTCTGTTATTAATGAGGGATTAAAGAAATCATTCTCTCTGCTAAAAAATACCTGGAGAAAACCCTCACTTTTGCAGTACATTGCATGTAAGTATCATATCAAGTGATGTAACACTTAAGTCTTGTTACTCCTAAGTATTTTTACCACATTTCTGAAGAATTACTCTAAAGGCACAGTTCTGCTTTCTCCTGTAAACCCAGTATCTTACTGTTATCAAATAAACAAAAAGTAAAACTCTGAACTCTCATTAATTATAAGACAAGTCAAAGGACCTTTCTTTAAAATTAAGGACGGCATGATTTATAATTGTAATGGATTACTGAAGATTGTTCATCACCAAAAATACGCCCGTAATTTGTATTGCTAATCCAGAATTTTAGTATAAGAAAAGTATCCCCTTTTTTGTTCATTTTGTCATAATACCAGAACAACCCAGTATTGTGAATACGATTATTTTGGAGATAAGAAAAGGAACGACAAAATCTAGATTTCTGTAGTATATAATTTTGAACAGTAGTTACAATATGATTTTTTTTTATAAACTAGGATAGGTCTTCCAATAGCAGCTGAAATTACAGTTTCAACACACTGTGCTTAGGCGAAGGTTGTAAAAGAGCTCTGAAGATCTTCCAATGTAGAGAAGAAAAAAAGAAGAAACAAGAGTTCCATTTTACAGCTGGGAAACTTCTGCACTGAGGATTAAGACTTGTTTTTCAGGAAGGAGTGAGATACGGCTGTGGTCTCCTAAAGTTACTGTGTGCAATGCAACTTCCTTAAAAGCTTTGTAGGCATTTCAGTACTGATTTACCGTGATTTTCACTTGATCACAGAAAAGAGTATTGGAAGGGTCCTGAGGTGCCATCCTGGTCAACATGTACATTTCCTGCAGTCAACTGTAATGGCTACAATGACAGCTTACCATTAGGCTATTTTAAAAAAACCTTCCCAATCTGAGATATATTAGAGGACTGACTCTCTGGAAGCACCTTCCACATTTCTTGGACCATTACCAATTCAAATTGGACATCTCATTTCTAGATTGCTGAGATGAAAAGCAACTCTAACTGACCTACCCCAGGACACAGGAAGACTGCAAGGTTTGCTTCCTCATTGAAGACTAAACCACGGAAACATTCTCCCTCTCCATCAAACTGTACTGTGAAGTATATTCTTAGCAGCAGAAGAATCCAGATAAGAGCGTTCACAGAGTATGGACTTTGCTCAACTGCATTTGTCTTGCCTTGAGTAATTAGTATTTATCCTTCACAAGGATGAAACAGACTGATGTGGAATACTAATTCACCAGAGCAAATGCAACCCAAAGACTTAAAATTATTGAAGCAGAAATAACTTAGAATTTTGGAGATGCAGAAGAAAAAAAGTACCATTTTGGCATATGGATCAAAAAGAATTACATAAATTATAGATACAACTGCATTAGCTGGCATTCATTCAGTGCTGCTGTTATATTTCATAATTAAACTTAATTTTATAGAGCTGTACTTTAGTGGTCTAGGTCAGAAGTCAATTAAAGAACAACCCTCTGAAGGACAAACACAATAGTCGGGTAAGTCAGCATCATCATAAATAAGCAGGCCAATTTTTTTTGCTCACATAATTTGAATGCCAAGACTACCATGTCAACTTCAATGGACTTGCTCCTAGTCGGTAGAAGTATCAGAAAGGACCTTCATTCAATGAATTCTGAGTCCAGAATTTTGCTAGGGTCTGTTCATTAACTTTTGGCATTGAAACAAATACAGTCAGCCTAGAAATGGGAAGCAAGCAATGAAAAGTTGTTATCAAAGTAACACAGAATTTATGATGGACTTCAGGCAGCCAAATAACAGGGTGCACGTGAGAACTGAGATGTGCCCCTTCAGCAGACTGCTAGGAGAGACAACCGCCAAAGCTTTTTCTTTTTTTAAAGGGGGGCGGAGGGGAAGAAGGAGAAAGAGACAATTTTGGCAGCTTGGACAAACCTGTTTACCCCACAAATGAACTAACTGCCAGTCAGTTGAAGTCAGAACCGCCCGAGGATCAGTACTGCAGCATGTTGACGAGAGAAAAAAATCACGCTGTGAATGGCAATAATAGCGACCGTTCGAGATGTTGCATTACGTAGCTCTTCATGTCTTGCTATAAACGCAGTTATCAATAGCGCTTGCTAAGTCAGCAGGAGTTTCCAGTGGCAAAAGTGAGTTTTGCAATTTAGACAAGCCAAACCAGGCATGAATTAACTTATCCCATGATCAAAGTATACACCAAACTGCTCAGGATTCTGCTGGGTATACTTTTCACGCTGTACACCATATGATCCTGTATTCTTCACTTCTACAAAACTCTGGCTGAAGTCAACAGGAGTTTTCAGTAATTTAAAAGGACTGGGAAGTTATGCACACACCCTTTAGTAAGGAAGCTACACATCCTCAGAGAAGGAAAATAACTGTCACAAAAGCTATTTCTTATCACCACTATTATAGGACATCTATAAATATGGCTTAATTTACTTAAGAGCTCACAGGAGACCTGTACTCTTTGGACAGGTGCTTGAAAACGAACGCAAAAATCAGCGCATCAGTTATCTAGAGCCAGTATCTGTATGTTAACATTTTAAATTTGTGCAGACTTACTTTGGCAGATGCTATCAAAGGGCAGCAAATGGACTGGCATTCAGATATCAAATGAAGACTGAATAAAAACCACTCAATACTGATGGGTCAGAAACACTTACGATGAATACACTTAAATGAACACAGTTTCGGCTCTAACTTCATCCTCTGCTGTGTGCAGGGACATAAAAGCTATGATCTAAAAATACATGAAATAATTTGCACTTCTCAGGAAAAAGAAGTCATGTACCACCTCAGATACTGATGTGTATATACCCTCCTTGGGTTCCTGAGGCTGGTGAGACCAGAAAATGTAATTGTGAAAGTGAAATAAATCCCTGTCAGATACACAAAACCTCTGCAAAACACTTACACAGCATGAATACAAATTGACATACCAGAGCTATGAGACGATGCTAGAATCAGAGGATATCATTACAACGTTGAACTGTTAACCACAGCTCAAAACAAAACAACATGTTTATTTCATTGGTAAAATCACAACTGGGGGATCTGCTCCTTCTCTTCTAACATCAGGCTGGTACTTACTGCCCTAATGTACATCTTCCGGTAGCTGACAGGCGATTCATCTTAAGATAAATAACAATCTTCAGTATGATGACTGCTTTTTCTGGCTAATGATTAATGTTATTAGGAACTCAAACACCGATATCCACAGTGGCTGCCTGCCTGCCCACCTCAGTAATAATTTCAGTAACTTTTTAGGAAGAGACGCCAACGTTTGAGAAGTTTACACTGCAGCAGTCCTAAGCAGAAGCCCAGTAAAAAGAAATAAAATATTTAAAACTCATGCTTCGCTGTTACCGAGGGATCTAAAAATAGAAAGGCTTGGAACAAAGATACAGGGGATTTTCGGTTCAAAAAGGGGAGTCCAGGAAAAATTGAGATGGCCGTGAAGAAAACATGCTGATGAAGAAGTAATTACGTCACGGGTCTTGCCGCCCCCCCCTCCGCGTGCCCCAGCCCGGCTCCCGCGCGGAGCGGCCGCCCCCCGGGGGGGCTGCAGGGACCCCCGGGCCCCCAGGCCGCGGCGGGGAAGGGACCTGCGGACATCGCGGGGGGCCCGGCCCTCCGCCCCC
>VZTL01071816.1:9199-23886 GCA_013400535.1 Scopus umbretta | reverse complement strand
CGGGAGCTCCCCGCCGCGGGCAGCTACGCGGCTTGCCTGAGCCGCGGGTTTCGGGCTGGGTTTGCCGCTGGTTGGTTATGTGGTGGGGTTTTTTTGTGTTTTCTTTTTTTTTTTTTTTTTTTTTTTTTTTTTTTCTTTTGGTTTTTTTGGTGGGGTTTTTTTTTTTTTTTTTTTTTTTTTAAGTATACACAGCACTTCCGTGGGCTTCTTCAGTGTCCCCTTGAACCCAGGTGCACTTGCAGCGTTCGCAGTAGGCTCTCTGTGTTGAATAAACGTGTGGATGTGGCACTCCGGGACATGGTTTAGCAGGCATGGTGGTGCTGGGTTGGTGGTTGGACTAGACGATCTCAGAGGTCTTTTTCAACCTTAGTGATCCTATGATTCTCTGGCAAGGATTTTCGTTGGCCTGCCACCCTGCCTGTGAAGAGCCTCTGCCTTTTGGTTTTGGTTTCAATATGAACTTAATTATCCCCTCAGCTGCAGTGATGGAGGTGAGGAACAGCTCCTAACCCTCTCTTTGAGCTGCTTGTGAGTTTGCAGACCTCCACTGTAATCCTTTTACATCATTCCTTCTCCTGGCTGAAAAGTTGCAGGTTCCTTATGGGGGCCTCTGTCTGTACATTGTTCTGTACCTCTTATCCTTGATGCTTATCAGGTCTTCTGTCCATACATTGTTCTTGTCCTCTTATCCTTGATGTCCTCTTGAACATCAGCCTGATCTAATATATCCTTTTTGAGATGAAGAAATACACAATATTTAGGATGTGGGCAAACCATGGATTCATACAGCGGCACAACAATGTTTTTCTCTTAACAATATTTTATGAGGAATTTTTGAGCACAGAGCTGATGTTTCTGTGGAACTGCCTGTCATAAACCTGAGATTTTAGCCCTGCAATGTCCGCTCAGAGCCCACCATTTTACAAGATTATTTCTCCATGTGCATCATTTCACATGTACCTATGCTGAATTTCTTGTATTGCTCAGTCAGTCTCATAACATATTTGTGTTCATGGTCTTTCTTCTTATTACTGTCTTGACTAAATTAATACCGCCGATGAACATCACTATTTTGTTCCATTCCCAGGTAAGCCATGAGTACGCTGAACAGCACAGGTCCCAGCAGTGACCCTTAAAGAACCCCATACCATCCAGCATCTCCCTCCACTGTGACAACTTTTCATTAATTCCTGTACTTCGCATTTTATCTTCTAAGCAATTACTGAGCTATACCAGGGCCTTCCCTCTTGTTGCTATCGCTGCTTAGTCTCCTTAAAAGCCTTTGTCAAAGGCCTTTCAGAAATCCAGTCAGATATGGAAATTAGACCACCCTTATCCACATTCTTGTTGACCCTTTCAGAGACCTCCAAGAGGTTTGTTTAAGGCAGGACTTTACAGAAGCAATGTTGACTCTTCTCAGATAGATTGCATTAATCCAGGTGTCCTTTAGTTCTAGCCCAATTAGCATCTCTGTATTTGCACAGTACAGGCACAAGGTTTGCAAACCTCTAGCTCTCCAGAGTCCGCACTAAAGTTTAGTGTCACACTTGCCACCCTCCACTCTTCAGATGCCAATGTTTTAAATGGGAGGTTACATGCTGCTGTTGATAATTCAGCAGCTGCATCCTCCGGTGAGAACTCAAGGACACAGATGCTCACACATAGGCAGATTGCTACCTGAATGCTGTGGTAGTGCAAAAAGGCTTATAATGAAAGGACATAGATGCATAGATACAGAACTGCCAACCTGTAAGCCCATGCTATTAATGTAAGCAAGAAGCTATCTTAATAATTAACTATATGTGGCCATGAGCCTCTTTGCAAATTGTATGTGTCTGAAAGCACAGAAGAGTGTGGTACAGACAAAACCTCACCAAGGTCTTTGACTCAGGGAACTGTTTGCCATTCTTCTTACCTGCAGCCATCTGTTTTCTCTCTTTTATACTTTGCTGTAAATTCTCTGGTTCAAGGATGGCCTTTTTTGATGCATATTTTTTACTTGCCACTAGCGTCTGGCACGGGAAGGAGGAAGGGAGACCAGCTCTGAGCAGGCGTATTTCAGCTGCACCACCCAGGAATGTTCTCAGGAATGTATGCAATTCAGTTACCTGCCCAAAGACAGGACTCCTACCCTTTCTCCTTCTAGGATAGGGTGCAGCTGTGCAGGGCATGTGCTAGAAGCACAGTACATCTCCATTCGGCCTATTTGCAGGGAGCGGGCAGGGAGAAAAGGAAAGCTGCACCTCCAACACCTGACTGAAGCAACTGTGCATGGACACGCATCCCTGCTCACACCGCCCAGCCTGCCCCGCAGGTGTAAGAGTCCGTACTCCCACAGACAGGTATGCCACCCAAATGGCAATGTGGGACTGCAGAGGCAAGAGAGAGAGGAAGAGGAGCACAGGGGTTGCATCCCTTTTGGATGTTTCACAGGTTTGACTGTGTTTGTTAGGTTTTTAGAAACTTAAGCTGCTAGAAACAGAATCCCCTTCAGGTCCCCTTCAGGCCCCCTTCAGGCCTTAGAAACACATGTAAAATAAGTCCAGTCTCGTGCTTTTTGAAGGCCTCAACTTTTGGAGACTGGCAATACTGCACTGTAAAGAAAAAAATGCGAAGCTGATAGCAACCAAAGACGTTACACTGCCAAAAGGGGAACCTCAGAGCTCCTCTTCCTGGGTCCCCACCCCTTTGCCCTTTTATTCCAACAGTTGTCTTCTGCTCCTCTCCTGCTTACTGCCCTCGTACAGGATCAAACTGAACTGCATGACTGCAGCACAGATTTTGTTCTGTTAGATAAATCAACATCACAAATAACACTGATACTGTTTGAATTTTGTTTTTTTTTTTTTTCTTATGACAGGTATGCATTTACTTAGTATTAATTAGGTAGCACATGACTAATATACCACAGAGGAAATCAAATGCTGTTTCACCATGTATATTTTAATGAGTTTTGCCTATTGCTCCTAATTTGCATTTCCATCAGTTACAGCAGCAGAAGTAAATTATGTCTTAAAGTTTTGTTTAATGATGTATTTTGTTAATGCTCTGTAATTTTTATACAGCATTACAGAGGGTAGGGGGAAGAAGGAATTTATTTCTAGAGTGCAGCCTCCCCTAATTTTTACTGTGAAGTTAAAATACCTTTACCTAAATGAATTGCAAGATTAGTTGGTATTGTCCTAAAAACTCTCAAAGTAGGAAGAGGATAAAGATTGCATTAACCCAATATTTGTCAACAAGAGTAGTTATTTTTAACTCTTAGATAACAGTTCCTTGCCTGTCATTCCCTTTCAGGCTTGCTTTATGTGCCCTGTGAACTGAAAAGAGATACGTCACCCCCAGTGTTACCTCATTCCTCCTCCAACGACTGATCAACGTACATCCCAAGGCTGTGCTAAACATGTAGGAAAAAAGGACAAAAACAGATCCTGAGATTAGTTTGACATCCTTGGGAAAGCTCAAGGAAGTGTAACGGCATGTCTGAACTTCTGCTTGTAGGGGGCTGCAAAACTGAGGATGTTTTTCTACATACGTGGCCTGTGGACAAGAGAACTAGTGCCACAGAAATCAGTGGGAATCGCAGACACTCAACACCTCTGACAACTGGGCCACATGCTTATCTGAGACCCTGTTATTATACAAAAAGGCTCTTATTCCTACTCTTTTTCTCTGCCACATAAGCTGACCTAGTTTACAATCTGCCTCTGTACAGATGAGTCCCCTTCCATGGGCAGAAAGAGGACAGAGACATTGCTAACAAAGAGTGCCTGGAGTTAGGAAGGGGAAGAGACACAGGGTGGCTCAGGATGGGGAGATAAAGAGAAGGAAATGAAAGACAAAAGGTGTTTGGAGGAGAGGGGAGGGAAATGATGAGAGAAGAGAGCGAAGCCATATCCATCTCTGCTGCTCCTGCTTTATCCAGGAGACAGAGGAGTTACTCAGAGTCTTTGCTTTGGGACTTTGTCAGTATATTGGAGCCCAGTTTCAGGGAGGCAGACTTTTTTTACTGTTATGCAGTGAACCTTCAAATGGAGTATAATTCAAAGGGGATACCTATTCCTATTAGGAAGAAATTCTTTCAGGCTGCTCTTTTACAGCCCAGCACACTGGTCTTGTCCTCTGTCAACCGCTGAAGATGCTGAGAGCAGAACAGAATAAAGAAAGGAAGGAGAATACTTTGATAACGATGCTGGATATGTCAGGCACTTTTATTACATTTACAAAATGAAACACAGTCCTGAAAGGTGATGCCTGATCTGGTAGCCTACACACTGAATTTCTCCGGGTATGAAAAATGAGTTTTGCTTGGGATGCAGATTTTTAAGTCTCTTAGATTAGCTGTCAGAAATTTTGTGATTAGATTTGTTTTCCTTTCCTTGTGGTTCTGGATATTTCTCTGACTGCAGAATAACATGCAGATGAGCTGGATGAGGGAATGCACTGGCTTGTGGTAATGCATGTGAGATGAAAATGGTACTTCTATGTATTCTCTGTGCATTTATAAAACTAATGAATGCAGAGATCCATCAGTCTGTTAGCAGAAGAGCTGTGGGAAGTTTGGAGGTCACATTCATAAATGATATATATTCAGGATGGGAATGAAATGTTGAGTATTACAGACACAGGGAGCTGCCAGTAGGGAACTGACTAGAGATCCCTGTTCAATTCCTGGTGTTGTTGATGACATGTGGTGTGACTGAAGGCAAGTCACTTTCCCTTATTTGTCTGTATGAATTGGTGAATTTTAGGATGGGGACTACCTGTTAGTGGGTGTTTGCAGAACATAATGGGACCTCAGCTGGGTTAGGGAGTTCAAATACTTACGTAGCGTGAACTTAAAAAATTACTTTCTGAAGTTATTCGCATGACTAACAGGCTTATTTACACACATCTATTATGTGGTAGAATAGCTTGGCAAGATCTATATCGGCAACTAGCTACATGAGTAATCTCATTGACTTAAATGTGACTCCTTGAGTGAGTAATGTTTCAGTACTGGCTCCATAAACTGTTTTAGTCATCATCAGCTTACAAACTACTTGCAAAGCCCTGCCAGCACTTACCACACGGTGTAGTGTATTTTACTGCAAGCAATTCTGTCACAGAAGTAATACCCAACAGTAACTGTTTGTGTAATCTACGCCCACGTGAAGAAGTTACTCTGTTCTGCAGCTGCAAAAACAGCCAAGTTTCACTGGCATCGTGTTCTCTTCTGTTCACGGGAACTGTTAGTTCCCCTCCACAAGAAATCCAAGAAGCATTCAGTACCTGTAATGTTGTAAGGAAGAAATTTTTTTTTATTGCAGCTTGTGGGGATACTGCTGCATAACTGACTCATGGCTCTCCCTCCTTCTTGTGGAAAATGCAGTCATTGCAAGTCTGGAGCTGTAAGGTTTCACTTAAAGCTCTTTGCAGTCTTACACCAGCTAATGTTTCTGCTTTGATTACTCCTGCCTTATCTTAGTCTCTTTATACCCTCTTCCACAATAGCCCCTGTTTCTTTCCCCTACTGTGGGCTTTGTGTCTCCTTTCAGTCTGTTTCTTTTCCTAAGTGCAGAAAAAAATCCCATTCAGTAGTATCCCTCTTTTATTCTACAAATCCCTCTTTCAAGTCTGCTTCATCAATAACATCACCATAAGGCGGTCCTGAAAGATGGCTTGCCTGTGTCCAGCTTGCCAAATTGAGCCTGACCATCCTCAGGGGCAGGGAGCTTATCTCTATATATTTTCTGAATTACTGCGTGCATATGAAGAGCCATACAAATATAGCACTGCTTGTTACCACAGCATTACATATTCAACATTTGTACCAACTGCTGGGGCAAGATAATCACAGACTACAGTACTTCAACAATTATGTACAGTTGCATATTGTTCCTCCGGCTAAACACGCATAGCAAAAAAGATTTAAAGAGCAATCATTATTTTAAAAATAGGGAACCTCTGTAACTCTTCTGTACAATACTTGAATAGCATATTCTCACAAAGAACATTTGTTTGTGAACTAAAGAACTTGATCCAAAGCCCAATGGAGGCTCTTCCAATGCATTCAATGAGCTTTGGATTAAGTCCTTCCTGAGGAACAGATGCAGGGTTTTATTCACTATGACTAGAACAATAAAAATGACAAGACAAAGAATAAAGTTGTCTACAGAGAATAAAGCAGTGTTGTCCTGCAGCAGCTTAAATACATTAGGCTCTATAGTTAAAAGAAAGTCCTGTAGATTTAGTAAAATTGTTTGTGTAGCCCATTCACAAAATACACAGTGCAGAAATGTTTAAATATCTACACATAAACACCCAAACACAGTGTATTTCACTCAGTGTTCAACTTCTCAGTATTTGCAAGGGCTGAGTTATAAATGTAACTACAACTTCCAGTTGTGCAAACAAAGATAATACAGAAATAGTTTGTTGCCATTAATCATCAAAACTGTGATGGAAGAGGGAGATGGAAATTTTTTTATGCCATGGCTCTTAGATGGATCTGAAGTGTTTACTGAGACCTCGACTAGTGACAGGCTTTCCTTTAGTAAGTTTATCTCATTCAACATAATGATTTCTTATCTGGCTGGTAGATGTTATCAAAATATAAGCAATAATGAATGTTGAGGAGCAGAGACATTTGCCCCTGCAGGAAAAACTGGGGCCAGAGTCACCCCAGGAAAAAGAGTCCAACAAGGGAGATAAGCAACTGTGGGAGACACAAGAGACTAGACTGAAGTCAAAGTGGCAGCAAAAGAGAAGAACAATTAGCAGAAACTAAGCTGGGTGGGAACCTGGGGCTTGCAGCAGAGACAAAATATGAAGGGAATCTGATCAGAGGCTTTCAAGAGGTCTGGGTAGATCTTGTAACGAGATTTAGTGGAAGAGAGAGAGTGAAAGCAGCTGGCAAAACAGGCTGTTTTTTTCAAACAACTGCATGGATTTATGTAGAGAGTAGAAATTGGGAAAGGAGCCTCGATTAAAAGAGGTTGCAGTCATAGCAAGAAACACCCTTGTGATGAATATGTGGACAGACAGGTGGATATTGGAAGAGCTGAGGAACTGGCATGTTCTGGTGTAAGAAAGTGTGATGAGCAGAAAAGGACGTTACACAAAAGTTTTTGTACCAGAAAGGAAAGAAGAGAATCAAAAGCTGACAAATAATATTACACAAAACTGTTTCTGTAACTATGAAGAATAATGCCATTTAAATTTTAACTTCTCACATTTAATTGTTCCTAACTTTTACAGCTCACAAGTAGCAGCCTCAGAAACAAGTCAGTATTCTTAAATCCTGTACATTTGACAGGCAAAGCCACACAGTGCTTACTCCAGTTCCAAACATTAACTAAATGCAGAATGGCACATTTTGTCATGCTGTCTTTCCCTAGAGGGTTGCCACAGGTGTGCTCTGACAATTATGGAGAAGATAAATCCTTCTGTCTTTGCTTTTACTCCTATATGGGGAACCCTATCAGCCTCCTGGGACTGAAATCCCTACTACATAGAAGAAGAACCGCAAGACCCTCTTGCTATAGTCCTAATGTTTCCACCTTTATGTGGTTACAGCCTTAATGAGTGCTCTGGCAATTTCTTGATACCTTTCAATCATCTGACTGTTATGCACTGAAGTACAAATCTTCAGCAGTTGAGCTGCCTTCTCCAGACATATTACTGAGTCCTCCCTATGTTTAAGGTTGGATGCTTGTTCCTTCTAGTGCTATTGCTGCAATGGTGTTAAATGCATCCTGCTAGGATGTGTCATTTGCTGCAGGGTGGGATGCAATACTAAGTGAGAAAACCAAGCCTGCCTGAAAGTCCTCAGAAAGTCAGAGACAAGTGGATAATATTCAAAGAAAACATTCTTTGTCTCATGACAAAGAATGTTTTTTTCCCATCAAACAACAAAATAGCAGTCCTGAATTAGAAAGGGAACAGGACGAATGACTAAACCCATGGCCAACCTGAAGGACTGGCTATCCCTGCAGTAAGCTGAGGTCTTGGCTTCGCTGCATTTTCTGATCATCAGAACTGAGATCATACAAAGTGAAACTTTAATGAGATGATAAGACAAGCTGATTATAGGCCTGCTAATTAAAAATACACAGTATTCTGTATGGAAGTCCAGCTCTGCACTACAGAATTGCTGTGCATTTTAACGTCCAACTCACATACTGTCAGAGCAGACAATGTTATTTGTCTTTGGATATGAAGGCAGGTGGGCATGTTTTACACAGGCTCCACAGCTTGACAGTCATGCTACTTGGCTTTCACAGTTCCCATGCAGAGCCACAGAAATAAAATTGCAATGTCAGAGGTCAAACATAAAGGCTCTTTGAATGACTGATGATCCTCTGGTTTCCCTGACCTTCCCTATGTTCTGCCTCGGTCATGACATGAAGAAGCAGTCGAGAGCAATTAGCAGAGACCATAATTGGAAGTGAACTCTTAGCTGTGTGCCGTGACATGCAGTTCAGTAACTCAGATGGATCCTCCTCTCCGTTACTCAGCCCAGCTCTGCTGACTTCAGCACAAGGTGAGATGTGGGCAGGACCAGGGGTGGAGAGCACAACTTGGGAAAACCAGTGATGAGAGCTGGCAGGAGCCAACTGGGGAAAGCATCAGCTGCAGAAAATAAACTATTTTACTCCTTGAAGCTGGTTTGTACCTTGCCTTGGCTTTTTACTGCATAAATGTCTCTGAAATTCAGCAGCACCCCTCCATGGCTGGCGTGGCAGAAAGATACATCCTAAACTGCCTGAAGGGTCAGGGAGGAGGGGATATGAAGCCATGCAGGCTTACATTTTGAAAGGTGACCAGGGATTTTCACTGCCTGTCCTCACACGCTTCAGATACACACACTGTGCAGAAAGAGCATCTCCCTTTTAAACTGCTCCAGAGTGCTGAAAATATCAAAGCTTCTGTCATTTTCCGTTATCTGTAAAGTTTTTGGACACAGTTCATTTATGCAGCGGAGCAAGGGAGAGGATGAAGGGAAGGGGTTGCATCCTGGATCTGTTTGGATTTTTTTGTTTTTAAGCAGCTGTCCAGTGAAATTAATTAATCTTTCCAGAACTTCCTGGACTCACGTTCTTTGGTGATAGAAGCTTTTATAAAACCAATGAAAGAGCAAACTGAAGTTTTGTATCTCTGATAAACTATTCCAGCAAAATAGCAGCATCCTTTTCACTTCGAGACAAATTCTTTCAGCTGACTGCCGATCATTTTATGTTAAAATTAGGAGCTGTTCACCAAGATAATCTCCCAACCTCCTGTACAGCAGTGTTGCAGAGAAGCCAAATGATGTATACATACGTCTTCCTCCTTGTTAACAGTCAGCAGTAATGATGGTGGAAAAATAATGAAAAGCAGCTGCAGTTTATGCTACTCCCACACACAAACACATTCTCCTTTTTGAGCAAAAGCTGCAAGAAAGGCTCAGTAATAGAGTACATGGTATTCTGAACCTGCACTCCAGAAAGACCTGCAGGCATAACAGGATGTGTTTTAAACACAACAATGAAGAGGCAGCATCTGCTATTCAGGAAAGAATGAAGAAACATAAAAAGCTCCAAGATAATTCATAAACTTTGCCTTGTTCAATAATAGGTCCAGCTTGGCTAGTTCTGAGCACACTACATAGAGGACCATATTTCTCCTTCCTTGTAAGGGAGAGTATTACTTTGCTTCATGACTAGGATCAAGTGTAGCATTTATTTGATAGTATTTGATAACTGATCCATATCCTGTTTTCGCCAGTCATGAATGTCATTACCTATTAGATATAAGAGTTTTCTATGCTTTAGTGAAGCCTATGCAGTTACCATTGACTTGAACCATACAGTCAAGAGCATAGACTAGACCTAGGGGTAGATTGTTGCTTCTTGTTAATAATTTGTTAAAGTTGAAGGGAACTTCATGATGGCCCAGGTCTCCACTTGGAGTAAGTAGGCTGTTAAAAGTAACAGAGATATACTGATTTCTATTTCCTGATTTCTATTAATTGAGAATCTACTTTCTCTTGGTATCACAAAAAAAAATATACTGTCACTAGGTCTGCAAATATTCTTTTCAGAGCTAATCTAAAATTGATGGTTTTCTTATATGGAAATAATATTGCCCATTTGACTGTTTATCAATAGGAAGGACAATTGTTCTGGGTTTGTCTCTCTCAGCAAATGCAAGCTCAGAAGAGGTTATATCCAGCTGCTCCATATAGTTTTTGCCTCAAACACCAGGCTTCTCCCTTCCACAAATTGTTAGCAAGTTATCAGAGAAAATTTCAGCTCTTCATTGTTTGCTATGACTAAATTAATTTTCTTCCATGCTGGTAAGGACAGTCTCATGGACTTTATTGACTTTCCAGTGCTAGCATTTTACTGATTCTGCTTACGCTTCATCAGTGGCAGCACTGAGTCAGCCTCCCTCTTCCAAAGTTCTGCCATTAAACCTCCTCCTACAGTGGGGGGTTGTTACTAAAAAAACAAGACCTCTTTTTTTAAAACCAAGGAGAAAACAATGCTAAGTTGGATTTTGTTCTGCTTGGTGTTGTACTCCCAAGCATTGGCAGTACTGTGTTATTGAAACAAATAGCATTCCACAGTCACTGACCCTTTTTCCCCTCTTCCTTAAGTATGACCTTAACTTAAATCAGAGAAAGTTTGGGACTGATTGAACTCTAGCTGAGAGCTTACCCAGAAGTCCTACAGGTCCTGCTTGCGATATACAAGCTGCCAAAAAGCCATACTACACTGAGCAGAGCACTGATAGCAACCAAAGCAGAATGCTTGGTAATGCCTGTGCAAGTCCATGCTCCAGCTACAATCAGAAGGATTTAAAGTCTGATTTAACCATAACATGAAAGTTTCCTTTTGATGGCTTTGCATTATCAATTTGAACCTTACTTTTACTGTTTGTGTTGTAAATTATTTGTGTAAAGAAAGGTGGATTCTCACTGACTGATTCCCCTGAGGACATGTTGATTTGCTGCTTTGTATAGATTTAACCTTAAATTTGGTCCTTTTTTTGATATCCAAGAGTATGAAATTCTGTGCTGTATTGTCCATTCTAAATTGTTAACCACATTTAGTCAGATTCATATTTATTGTTCATTAGCAGATCTGTTTTGTTTCTTTTTTTTTAAACATCAGATTTGTCCAGCCCCTTTTGGGTTTTGTTAGCACTTAAATAAAAACTGTGGGAAACCTGGATTTTGAACAACTTATTAATGTTTTTAAATGGTAAATGAAACTAGTAATATGATTTAAAAAATCTAAGGAAAAGTTTTCAAATCATGTTTTGCATTTACATTTTCCTCATTTAAAAAAAGTTTTCGCAGGTGATGACTTTAGTTGATTATTCACCATGGCCTTTAAGACCTTAAAGCTAGCTGATCTGAGCTTCTCACACCAGCTTTTACTCATAGACCAGAAGAAGATACAAGCTTGCTGCATTTTTATCTTTAAATGCTTCTCTAAATGAAAGAGTTAGTTATTGGTCTAAATGTGACTGACTGTAATTTAAGAAAAAATTCCTCTGCTTTTATATCAGAAGTCTGAAATCTGCTTAACCAGTTTCATCTGAGCCAGTTTAACAGCCTTGGTTTATATTCTAATTCAATTTAAAGAAATGTAAAAGATTAAAATAAATTTAGGCATTAAGGTGGGGTACCTATATCCAAGTTTGCATCTTTATTTAAAAAAAACAACTTGTGATAAAAACTTGTTGGAGAGGCTTTTAGTTTTTAACATGGTTGTTTTTGTCTTCACATACACGCATTTCACACTGAGGAGTGTAGGCAGCCCTGAAGACGAACATCTTGGCCCTGCAGGAATTCACTTGCCTGTTCACTCCCTTTCCACTCCCAACATCTTACTGACAAATTCATTTACCGCAGTTAAAAACTCATGGCTGCATGCAATCACACTGAGAATGGAAAAAAAAAAAAAAAAGAAAAGAAATAGCCCCATCATGCCTTTTCCAGCAAAACAGCACGGTTCCATGTGCCACCCAACCACACCAGGCTACCAAGTGAGGGCAATGCTTCTCAGACGTTTGTCCTCCTCATGCTGACTAGCTGCTTGCACATGGGTTTCCACCAGATGAAAGGAGGTGGAGTAGTGGTAATTATAGAGGGGCCTGAGAGGAAGAGAAGGTGCGCAAGGGAAGACGTGTGGGGGATTGGCTGATGGCGAGGAAGGATTGAGCATTGGTTTGACACCATCTTGCAGTGAGCTTCCGGGATTATTTAACAAGACTTCCCAAGAGATGCACTTTTATTGAAGGTCCTCCTAATCCCAGCCATTACACTGAGCTTTCAAATATTTAGGAGGAAACCCATGGTAGTCAAGCGAATGCAGTTTACGCCAACTGGGTCTGCTGTGCAAACTACTCCCACCATGACAACCTCCTTGAAGCTGAAGATGTGGCTCATCCCACTGAGCGGGGGGTGTCATCAAGCATTATGTTTCAGTGCAGTGCGGACCCCTGTGCTTCCTACAAGGACACGGTGGGAGGAGACTTACCCCTTCACCTTCCTTGGCTTCAGGGCTTTCACAGGAGCACGGTCCCAGCGGGTCCCTCGGCAGCATATCCAATCCTCCTGCGCCTACAAAACCAAAGACATTTTATTGCCCATGGGATGATAGGCATGGCTGAGAGGTTGCTTTGCTTTGCTTGCATCCATTTCTACCAGCCACGCTCTGTCAGCATTGTTAAAGAATGCAGAAAGAGTACAAAACCAATGACTTAAAAATATCTTTTCCATCTGAAGACAGCTCTGGATGCTGTGGAGAGGCAGCCACTGCTGGGTGAAAATGCAGCGGATGCTTAGTGGGTTGACACAACATACCATGTCTCAGGAAGGACATATTTAATTTCAGCCCCTGCAGCGGCCATCCATGTCCCTAGGGTGGTGCCCAGTGCCGTAGCTGGAGCTGCCATGGTCCCTGATGGGGTGGTGGGGTGGCCCTGGCTGCTGGGTCCAGCCTTACCACCCCCAGGGAGCCCCCCAGACACTAGTTGCTCTGTGCTTGCCTGTGTTGCTGTGCTGAAGGTGTGCCCATGCTCACACCATCCCTGGGATGAGCTCATCCCATCATGGGGAGAGGCCAGGAGACTTTTCAGCTCTCTGTGCAGCCCAAGGGAAGGCTAAGAGCATCTACGACCCTAACTAATAGCATCTCATTAGTGAATGCTGTTTGTCAGCCAGGCAGTAGCCACCGCTGCTGACCAGGTGAGGTCAGGTTACAGGCACAGCTTGCAGGGTATGGTGCGGGCAGCCTGTCAGTCCTGTCTGGAAGAAGAACCTCTGCACTTTTATTTCTACATCAAGCTTCGACCTTGAAGAAGGTGAGAACATATCCACTGGTTTCACCTCCAGGGACAATCTTGCTTAAGCATAGCTAGCCACACACATCTGCTTGATTGCTTTTGGAATTTCCATAGCAATGGCATTAATTACAATAAATAATGGTGGATTAGGGTCAGATTAAATCTGTGCATGTTTTCTAAACTATAAAATTAAATTATAGGGAATACACAATCTCCTCTGTAGAGGATAAGGATGCATAAGGATTTATGTGTCATCTCCAGTAGCACTGTTGAATATACACGTTTACCCTGACAATACACTGAATAATGTTCCTTGTGCTACCGCAGCACTGTATGCACCTACTAAATTTGAAATACATCTCATGTAATAATACAGCTTGAAATGGCTCTGCAGTCCTTGGTCAATACAAGGACAGTTATTCATGCCCTCTGCTGCTACTTCACTTTATACTCTTGAGTGTGTCTCTTCAAACCACTACTGTTTATGTATACTCCACAGTTGTGTTATGATTACTTATGCAAAAAGGATCCATGCATCAGAAATGCCCTTTGCTTATTTGTTGCACTAGCGGACAGTGGCATATGCTAACAGTGCTAGTTGAGCTGAAGTCTACCCATGGATACATGGAGGCACTGACTACGCATGTGTGTCTCATTTTCTAACAATATTGGCTGGTGGATGTTCCTGCTTTTTGGCAGCCTCAGACAGACATCGTTTGCTGTGGGGGAAGAATATTAAAAAGTGTCAGTGCAGCTTATGTGCCAAAGTACTGTAGGTGCTTTTACCTTTTTCTAGCACAGGTTCTTGGGAGCTGACCACTCATCTTCCCACAGGTTGAGCTATGGTGTCCATGTAGTCTACAGAGCCAATAGGTAGCACCCAACAAGGTTTAAAGACTGCATTAAAACCAGTGGAAGTGAGTAATAATGAAACTGGGACCGTTTTTTCTTGCACTCTCAGCACTCTGGAGAAGTCGGCAAAGCCAACTTCTAATCCTGTGACCTTACCTCAGGACTTATCCCTTCATTCACCTCTGCTCGGGTTCCCCTGTAGCATGCTGCCTTGGAAGTGGTGCTGCAGAAAAGGCACCTAGTTTGTTCTATCCTGATTTATTTTTACTGCTGTTTTTTTTTTTTTTGCTTTTCAGCTTACTTTGATAGCTTTATTCATGCTAATCTTGGGCCAAAAGGACCTTCCTTCTTATATATCTGTAGAGCATTTTAGCATAATGGACTTCTGATTGATTACTGATATCTATATGCTCTGCTATTCAAATACGGATGTAAAATAAATGTTTGTCTTTTTTTACAATTTCACTGAAGTATCCCTTCACACTTAGCCCCCCCCTCCCGAGCACTTATGTATC
>VZTL01071815.1:54941-116015 GCA_013400535.1 Scopus umbretta | reverse complement strand
TGGGGGTGGCAGGGCCCCTTCCCCACCCTGCAGCGACTCCCTGGGGTTCTTGGGTGGGATGCAGGGGGTCAGGATCAGGCCATGGAGAAGCGGATGGAAAAGTTTTGGGGATCCTCACTTTTTCCATGGGGCAAAGCCGAGCCCTTCGAGTTGTCCAGGTGGTGTGGTGGCGGTGCCTGGGACGTGAGGACCTGCACCGGTGTCCCGTGGTGGTCAGTCCCCGCCAAAGTTCACGTGCGGAAATTGCATTAAAAGTCCCGATGCGAGAAGAAAAATAAAAAAATGCCGGAGCAGGAAGCTGACGGCAAGAGGTGAAATGACCCTCTGCGTACACTGTCAGACCAGACACAAAAGGGGCTAAATCCGCCCCAGGACCAGCTCCCTGCGTGCTCCGAGAGCAGCTGCTGGGCAGCAGGCTGAGCGGCCAGGAGCTGTGCCACGGGAGCACCGGGCATGGTGATGCACAGAAACCGAGCTTAGCACAGCTGGATCTCTCCCCTTGTTGGCTTTGGCCCGGAGCATGGCTGGCCCCAAGTTTCAGAGAATACATCCTCTTGTTCTCTTCCCCCTGCTTTTCCAGCTGGATGCTGCAGGCTCCACTTCCCGGCTGAACTCTTACGCTGCTTTGTGCTGCAGCCGAGTCCCAGGGCTGAGACAGCTGCAGGGGCTGTGCAGAGCTTATTTCTCTGGATTTTCTTCCATTTGCTTTCCTCTCCAGGTGGGAAACGGTGAATTGTTAATGCACGGACCTAGTGCAAAAAAGCTTTTACATGGGAACTTGCCACCAGCCTGGGTTAGGAGGAATGCTGTGCACTAGCTACTGTTAAGATCAAGTGTGGGTTGTGTTAAAAAGTAGTTTAGAAACAGGTTAAATGCTTTGGAAAAAATGGCCTTGCAGCTTTTCTGTGTTCCCAGCCGTTGGCTGCCCAGGAGCAGTGTGTAGGTAGAGCGTGGTTCAGACTCCTGGTTGGGCTGGTGTCCTGAGCAGGAGCGGTGGGACCCGGCTGAGGGATGCAACGTCTGGGAGCCCGGGGGCTTCCGTGAGTGCCTGGTGCGGTGATGTGGTGTGCCCGTGGTGGAGGGGTCTCGCCTCTATCCCAAACCAGTCCCTAACCCACCCTCCTCTTGCCCAGCTCCTCCCGGAGGAGAGCATGGCCCTGGGGTGGGCGAACCTGAGCAGAGCTGGAGCAAATTTGCCTCCTTTAGGCCCCCCTTTCACAGCTTGCAAAGCTGGGGGAGGCCAAGGCGGTCTCCAGGACACCCTCGATTTCCATCTGCCCAGGCTCCAGGGGCCAAATTTCATGCTGAGAGAATATCCCTGTCCTGTCTCAGAGAGCAGCTTTCCGGTTGCACGTCTTGAGCTCTGAATTCTTGCTCACATAACTTCTTTCTTTCTTTCTTTTTGCTTTTTTGGTGTGCAATGAATGGACAGGGTCCGGTTTGTCTTTTGTGCTTGTTTGGCCTCGTGACGTTTCGGTGCAGAGCCATTATCGCTTGGGCAGCATCCAGGGGCTCTGTCACGCACGACGGAGCCTGGGAATTTTTGCTCGACTCTCTTTCCAATGCATTGCAAATTACACCAGAAAATTTGGTAACCCTGAGCCTGTGAAATAAGTGGGGAAACTGAGGTGCCAGAGTGGTTTGGCCCAAGTTAGTGCGTCATGGGCAGGGTCGGGTTAGCGTTGCTGTGCTTGGTCCTATTTCCCAGCCTGAGACGAAGCCCGTTTCCCAGAGTTTGTTCCTTGGCATCTCTGGAGATGGGCCTGGTGCCATCGCAGCCTCCTCCCGCCCGGGAGGGACAGGCACGTTGCAAACCGAACCCTTGAAATAGCCACAGGTAGTTTGCAGAGGAGCCTCGGAGAGAGGAGGCGATTGTCTGCCTGTGTGGGGTATAATTTTTTTTTTTTGAGGAACTAACAGAAAACAGGAGAAAGACAGAAAGCCCTTTGGCTGATGAAATTATTTTTGTCCTTTCTTCCCTTCACGGGGAGGAAGAGGAGAGGGAACAGGGGTAGTAGGAGAGGAGCTTTCCTTATGGGAAGCAAGCCCATGTAAAAACGCTTTTGAGGCAAATCCATCTCCAGAAGAAAAACCTTTCCCTTGGGATTGGCTCTGCTCACTCCCACCTCCCTCCTTTCCCTTCCCAGCAGGACATCTGCTATGTGGGGTTACCACTGCGTCCCCCCTCCATGTCCACCCTCCGAGTCTGTGTCCCGTGTCTGTGTCCTGGCTTGGCCGCAGGCGCCAGCGGCTCTTGGCTTGGAGCTGGGCAGGGATGGGACACTCGCACACACACGTGCACTTTTTTTTTTTCCTTTAATTCTTCCTGCCTGTTCCCAAGGAGTTTGCCCCGAGGTGTAACAGGCGGTGGGAAGCTGTTGTGTGCTGCAGCCCTCGATGCTGCGAGCGGCTCTGCCCCGCTCATCTGCAAGACCGGGGTCCCGCTGCCTGCGCGAGGGTGCTGCCGCCCTGCTCGGGGTCCTGAGCGCCCGTGGATGCCCCGAGCAGGGGAGGCTGGGCAGGAGTCGGTGCCACCATCGCTCGGGTACCCATTACTGGGACTCTGCCCTGCCCTGGGAGGCGGCAGCAGCAAAGGCAACCCCTCCGAGGTCAAAATAAAAGGGCCGTTGCTTGTCTTAGCACTGATTTAAATGCGACTGGTTGCTGATTCGTATGCAGACATCCTGTAAGTGCAAAGGAGCCGAAAAAAAAGAGCCCTACAAAAAACAAGAATTATTTTTTTTACCCCAGAAAAAGACTGTTTGCACCGAAAGATTCATTTCTGGTTTTCTTTCAAAGTTTCTTGTCTGCTTATGAAAACGCTTCATTTTTTTCTTTTCTTTGAACAACAACAAAACTAAAAAAAAACAAAAAACCAAGGCAGATTTCTGGCTTTTTTCAAATGTTTCTGGTTTTGAGCAAAACAAAGCAGACCCTTTGAGGCTGTGCTGCTTGCCACCCCAGTGTCCCGGTCCCACTCCAGCTCCTTATTGAATTTCCTTGGAAAGTGGCTGCTCAAGTCTATTAGTTGCAGAAACCCAAGCTCTCCTCTGGGCGTTTTCTGTAGTTTTTCTGATTTTTCCCAGAGCTCCGCCTTGCTTGGGCCGTGCCCTGTGCAGTGTCCTGCAGGATGGGCAGCGGCAGCCTCCCGGGGCTGTGGGGTTTGGCGTGGGATGGAGCCACGTTGGTCCTTCCCGGTGCCGGCAGCCCCTTCCCGCATCCCCCCGGCGCCGCACTCGGGTTGTACCGGTGGAAATGAGCTATTGCATAGCAGCAGGGATGGGGTAATTGGGGATTTTTTTGCCCCAAATCCCAATCTTCAGGCTTTGCCCACTTGCAACCACACGCATGCATGCTTTCGCCCATCTCCATTCAATCTTCAGGTGGGCTCTGGCGGCCCTATTGAACTTGATGTTTGACCGGGGGGGCGGCCACCCCCCACACTGCAGTGCTGTCCCGCTGTCTTTCCACCCGTGCATCCCCGGCTCTGCGACAGGGCGGATCAGGGAGCGGGCAGTAGCTTCGGGAAGCGCTTTCACCCCAGTCCCATCCTGTGGGTGCACGGGAGGCTTGCGGTACCGGCTCCTTCCCCTGGCGCAGGCGGCCGTGCCCCGGGCAGGACGGTGCTCCCCCGGTTTGGCTGCTTTTGGTGCCAGGGCTGGGCTGCCGACGCAGCACGTTCCCCGCAGCAGCTGTGCCTGAGCATCGCGAGGAAGCGGGTCGACTCGCTGACTCCGGGCGCAATTACTCGCTCCACCCGGACGGCTTCGTCGTTGGCCGGCCTCGCCGCCGTCCTTCAGCGGGCAGGCATGCTGCTGCCCTGCAAGCCGTGCCCTGACCTTTGCAGAAGAGCTTGTTTTCACTTCACCCCGGCCCCGTTCAGGCCATGCTGCAGCTCCTCCGAAGCTGCTTTGGGGTCTGTGCTTAGAAGAAACCCCAACCTAGCGAGCGTGCACGCCAGCGGGAAGTTGAGCACCAGGCCTGCAAAGTTTTGGGCTCCATCGCCATAGGATGTTGCTTTGGGCAAATCCCTTTTATGTGCCTCAGTTTCCCTGCTGGGCTAAGCAGTGATAAGGTTCCATTTTACAGTGGCTTAGAGCTGCAGCTGTGCTAATGTAAAATACATGCAGATCGGGTAACGTCTGATGGGCACTGGCTTAAAACTGTACGCTGGGTAGATCTCAGGATGAAAGGTGCTGTATAAGTGCAAATTATTACTCTTGTTAATAATGATGTCCACTAGCTCACATTTATCTGCTCTTCAATTAACTTTTTTTAAGGGCTCTTAGCAGGTTAGAAAGACACAAATTTTCCCTGGCAGAACCTGTGCTGGTTTGACCTCATAAGGTTACGCAATTACTGTACTGGCGTGGTCCTTAATTAGACTCTCCATAATTTTCCCCAGCACAGCCGTGTGGCTCCTTGCTCCGTAATTCCCAGAATCTCCTTGGATCTGATAGGCATCGCGTTATCTGCTTTCCAGGCTTCAAGGGTAATTGCTTGTCCTTAAGGACACCTGAGATCACAGAACCATAGAATCATTAAGGTTGGAAAAGACCTCTAAGATCATCTAGTCCAACCATCAACCCAACACCACCATGCCTACTAAACCATGTCCCAAAGAGCCACATCTACATGTTTTTTTAACACCTCCAGAGATGGTGACTCCACCACTGCTCTGGGCAGCCTGTTCCAATGCTTGAGATGTTGCAGGAGCTCCTCCTGCATCCTTGCTCCGTGCCAGGCTCCCATGGCCTGGGGATTTTACATCCTTCTGGCCAGCATGGGGGGTTAGCCTGCACTGGGGAGTGCCAAGCCGGCACAGTGCTCCTCAAAGTCAATGAAAGTTGACTCAACCCCAGGCCGGGTCTTTGACCCTTTGTTTTTCCCCATCATTTTTCTCCACTCCTTGGCCCCACAGTGTGTTTGGGATGTTACACGTGGCTCTTTTGTTTAGGTAGAGCCCAGGCCTGATGCTGGGAGATGGGCTGGCCTGGCAGCTGGAGTCAGAAACCTGGTCCTGCTGGGTCTAGTTTGTGTCCTGGGACAAGTTACATTGTCCCTTGTCTCCGGTTTAGGCTTAGATATTGCTTCTTCCCTTGCACCTGCAGCTGCATTCCCAAATGCTGCCTTTATATATGTGTTAAATGTATTCTTACTGCATAAGGAATAGTTCCTCACCATTGCTGCAATGACAGAGGTGCGTGCTTCTTGCAGTGATTTTCTTTCTTACCTTCCCTGAAACCCCTCCTCGAGGGTTATCCCCACCTCTCTGGCGACCTTTCTCTCGGGTAGGAGCAATCGTTCCATGAGGGTTGGTTTGTGCCTCCTTTGCAGGAGCCGGTTGGGTCAACAAGGACCTTTGGGTGATGGGATTTGTAGGGACACCTCAGCGTGGGGTCTGCGCCCCAAACCTGGAGTCGGGATTTTGTTGTCGGAGGAACTTTTAGCCAAGGTCGAATGCCGAACGCGGATGGACTGGATAGACGCTGGTCCTGGCCTGTCTGGCCGACCCGAAATTCCTCTCTTCCTACCCACCCAATGACTATAAATAACAAATAATAACAACTCCCAGGCTGGCAAGCTATTTGGGGTTTTGTGGGTTTTTTTTGCTTTGTTTTGCTTTTTTGCATTTAGGAAGTAACTTTTCATAGAAACCACTATTTTTTTGACTGGATTCCTCATTGTCCCAGAACTGAACTGTTTATCCAAAGCATTGCCCAGGTGAGCAGAGAGACACCGGGGCAAACACTTTCTGGGAGGGAAGCAATGCTGTGCTGGATGTGTCCTGGGCGTGCTTAGGAGCTCTGGGCATTTCTCCTCCTTCCCCTCCCACCCTCCTTTTCCTTTCCCTGAATATCATAGAATCTGAAAATGCTTTAGTGCATTAATTTCAGACTGAAAGTAAATAAGCCATTTGGATTTTTCCCAGTTGAGCAAACTTTCAAACTAGAATTTTGCTTTCCTCTCCTCCAGCCTGGCTCGTGGGATTGGAAGGCTTTGCTTCAGTGCTGTCTCTTCTGCACTTGAAACCACTTAATCAAGCTCTAAAATATCCCTTGAATAGGTCAGACAGGCACCTGGTCGGGCCAGGCAGCGCGTACGGGAAAACCAAGAGAGATTACATGCTCATTTTATCTACATAAAACAGATTAGAAAGCTCCCAAACTAAATATTGCTGCAAGGTAGCATGTTGTTAATGGCAAATGCTTCCCTAGACTGTCTCTGTTTGTGTCTCCATCCAACATTGTCTTGCTCCTGACCAGCCATTCCTGACGGATTAAAGGGAGACAGAAGGGGGGGGCAGGAGACTCTCCTGAGCATCTCCACGTCATCAGGAGTCGTGACCCGTGGCGTTAGGTTTGGATGCTCTTCAGGTCCAGCAGAGCTCAGATGTGGATCCAGACATGTTGAGACCCTTCTCCCTCCCTTTTGCAATGGGTTGACACCACCTAATCCAAACATGTTGCCTGCTAAAAAGGCAGGATTTGCTTCTGAGCTCACCAGTCCAAGCCTGTCTTTATCTACTGTGTGTTGGAGGCATTTTTCTCTCCCGTGCTGCTCGTCCCTGGCATGCAGCTTGTGGGGCAGCGGTGATGGGTACATGCCATGCTAGTGAGGTGTCCATCCATCCCCCGCCACCAGATTTCTTCCTCTTGAGCCAAAGGCACGTGAATAGAAGAGAGGCAGATAAATCGCAGATCCCAAGCAGCCAGGCAGCTCATCTGCTACATTAAGCTACTGCTGAGGAAAGCTGAGCAGGAGCCATGGGACAACCTGGGTGGGTTTGACCCAAAAGCAGGGCTCCAGCTTTGCCTCTTCCCACATCCTCCGTGCCTTCCCAGCTGGGGGTCTGGGCACCACAACCAGCTGCAGAGAAGGAAACCCACAGCTCCCTGTGAGCCGTGAGATGCTGCGGCTGTGCTGCCTGTGGTGTGGCTCTTGTTTGTGCTGCTGGAGAAGCTCTGGCCCGTCCTGGCTGCTGACACGCTGCTGTTGCCTTTTGTTTGTCCAGCTTTTTGGGGATGGGTTAGCTCAGTCCTGCAAGCTCATCATTAAGCATACCTCCCACCCAAAGGACAAATACTTTTTCCCCTAATCAGGGACAACGTCTGGTGGTTGCCCCAGAAGCTCCTTCAGACACTGGTGGTGCAAAGTGGGTCCTTCTCACATCCACTGCTCCCGGAGGGATGTTTTGTACATTTGACTTCGCAGGAGTAGTACAAGATACTCGGTTAAAGCTGTTGAAACCTTACAGCTTCTTTATGTCTTTCCTCTTCTCCCTGCTCTTTCCTCAAATCTTGCGGTGCTGGGTGGACTTTGGAGCACAGTGATGTCTTGCGGCTTTTACAACGGGTGGATTTGGACTTTGTAAATGGGGAGGACAGTCAGAAAACCTGACCTGCGTGCATCTCCCGGGCTTGGCAAGCAGGAGGCAAAGAAAGTAGCTCCACGTCTATCGGCTTTCTAATCTGTTGTACCTTGCGGCAGTGCTGTGATGTATTGAAGCCTGGCTTGTTAAATGCCTTATTATCTCTGTTCTCAAAAACAAAACTTGTGAGTCGCTCTCCCTGTGCCACGTTACCTTCATTCCTCCCTTGTATTTTACAAAAGGTGGTGCAGAATGGGGGAGCAGAGACCTGGACTCTTGACCCAGGCTGTTTCTCTGCCACGTGATGAGCATCTGCCCCGGCTGGGAAGGAGCTGGGAGTGCAGCTGCTAGGGGGGTGCAGGCGGAGAAGGGGACGGATGTCCCGTCCGGAGGGCTGGCTCTTCTTAGGGCTTTTATCTGCATTTTGCCCGGGCTTGTGGTTGCCTTTAAACTCAGCAGCTTTAGCTCAAGCCTGGTCTTGTTCTGGCGGCAGCAGGGCCATAGCAGGGAAGGAAGGAGCTGGTCCCTGCCCTGGTGGCAGCGGGGATAGGGGACCCCCGGGGAGGGCCTCACCTTGCCAGGGGACCCCCTGCCAGACCCCAGTGATGGGATGCTTCTCCCCACGCCTCTTTCCCCGCTCACCCTCTCTGCTCAGCTTAGTGTGGTTTGGGGAGCAGGAACCCCTCTCTCCGGGGCTTTGTGCCCCAAAGCAAGTGTTTGGAGGAGCGATGAGGGCACGCAGCCAAGGGGGCAGGGGGGTATCTGCAGAGCCACACGTTGTGTACGTGTGCCCATCCTGGTCTGTAAGAGGTGCCTAGCAGTGCCAAGCAGAGCAGAGTGAGCACCCCTGCGAGGTAGGAGGGACCCGAGCAGCTGTGGGACGAGCCTGTGCCCCAGCAGCTGTGCCAGTGCCGGAGGTCTGTCTGTCTGTCTCTCCCTGTGCCATCAGGGGTGATGCCTCTTCCTTGGGTGCATTTTGCCAGGCTTGTTTGGGAGCTGCTATGTTCGTGCATGCCCAGTGCCCGAGCATTTCCCTGTGCAGTCGGAAGATGCCTGGGAAGTGCCCAGACCCAGCAAACCAGCAGCGCAGGCAGGGAGCTGTGGGGCCAGAGCCTGCAGGGCTTGTGCTGAGCCCACACGTGTCTGGCTGTCCCCAGCCCTGCCCCACCGTCAGGCTGCGACGAGGGCAGACGCAGCCCTTCTCCATCTCATTCCCAGGGGATGCTGTGCACCTGGGGGTCAGCACCGTCTGTACACTCTCTACGGGCGTGCAGCAACAGGGAAGTGAGGCTGTGCAAGGCAAGGAAGGACCAGCTTATCCAAATTTCTTTCCTATTTTTGTCTCTCTTCTGGCCAGCTTGTTCCAGTGGGAGTTAATTTAATTGCTGTCTTCCTCCCTGCATCACTGTGGTTGTGTGTGAGACCTCTTGTTGTGCAGGGTAATTATATGGGTGAAGTGGACATGGCAAAAACGAACGTTGTCTCAACAGTCGGTGGACTGGCACGCTCGCCATCCATACAGCCCAGTGCTGCTGCTTTCTCGCAGAGCTCAGGATCTAAACAGACCATCCTTGTCCTCAGCCCCTCGGGAATGGGCACAGAGGGGGCAAAGGATGTGATGGAGGCAGCACAGCGTGGCCACGGCAGAGGCAGCGATCAGCTGGAGCTCTCCCCGTGCACAGAGCAGCTGCCAGCCCTTCTCCCACTGCAGCACCTGATTTTCCAGCTTTTTCCCAGTGTAAATCACTTGCTGCAGAGGGGAGCACTGTCCTCGGGGGTGAGAGCAGGGCAAGGGATGTGGCTGTGATGGGGCTGCTCTGGGCAAGCCCAAAGTCTTGGCTGTTGATTTTTAAGCCCTGAGCACACTCCAGGCATCTCATAGCAGAAACTGGAGCAGCTACCCAGCTACGCTGGTGTCCAGCAGCTCGGATCCCTTCCCGGGGACTGCACGGGAGCAGCATCCTCTGTTCTCTGCAGCGGGTGCCTCTGACTCAGGGCTTCGTCCAGAACTTGTCAGCCATCAGGGTTTTCATGTCTGGCTTTAACAGGCTTTAGATCAGGTGCTGACTAAATGCTGCAAGTCTGACTCAGGCCGCTCCAGGCTGGGACATGACAGAGGACATGGATGCAGCAACACGTGGTTATTATTCACCTTTACACCACGCCTATGCACAAACACCTAGAGGTAGATGACGGCCAGCCCTCTTCACCTCTCTCTCTTGCCCTGGGCTTTCACGGGGGCAGGGGAATGAGTTTTCTCCTTTCTGGGAGAAAATTTTAGCATACTCCCACTCCGCTTGGGATTTGGAGCCAACGTTGCTGTGCAAAATTCAGCTGGAGCTGCTGAATTTCCTTTGGTTGAGCCCCAAAATCACCCTGCCTGCAGGAGCGTCCTGCAGGAGAGCAAAGAGCCACGAGCAGGGCTCTGCATTGGGATGAGCTGTCCTTCCCAGCAAACCTCCCTGTTGCAGGAGCTCCGGTGCCCCAGGCTGGATCAGCACCGTGGAGAGGATAGTCCTGTGGGGAAACTGAGGCAGTTGGATGAGTATGTGGAGTGTAGCGGAGCTGTGAGCTGAGCGAGCATCGCTCCAGGCTGGTTGCAACCCTTCTGCAGCGTGTCCAGGCTCCTGCCGACCCTGGGGTGCGGATGGGGCCCTCCGCCTCCCTTGTAGGGCCTCTTGTTGTAGTCCCTATAATTATACGTGTGAGGTCTGCCTGCCTTCCTCCCCGGCTCCCGCTTGTAGGACCTCGTGTTATATTGAGTATAATGAAGTGTCCGAGGTCCCTCTTCCCCCCACCCGCCCTTGCCTTGCCTGCGTGTAGGACCTCTTGTTATAGCCAGGGAAATTATGGGTCTTTGGTCTCCCTCCCTTCGCCCAAGCTATAATTTAGTTTTATATAAAGTGCAGTCCGGCCCCTGTTGTGCAAGTGGTTGCTATTCCAGGTTCTGGGGAGAGGGATGGAGCGATGAGGAGGGGGCTCGCGGTGGGTGGGCGCGCGTAGCATCGCATTGAGCACCATGCAGCTCCCCTAGACACCCCGCAGCCCCCACAGACACCCTGCCGGGGGGGCAGCCAGCTCCCAGCCCGCGGCGCTGGCTCTGCAGGAGGTGGTTATGCCTTCTCCTCACTGCATTTCTGCAAGGGGGTGTGTGGCATTGGGGATTATCCCCAGGGGGAATAAAACAGCTCTTATTTGGGGTTTTGCTTGCCCCATTGAGGGGGTCTCGCAGGGGCTGCTCCTGTCCCAGAGCAAGCAGGAACGCGAGGGGAGGTGGCAGCTGGCTCCCGCAGGGAAGACAGTGGCCCTTTCATGGGAAGGGGGGATGAAAAATCCAGCTTGAACCGCTAAGTGTAACCAGATCCCCTGGCTTTTTAGAGAAGGAATGTGGGACCTCGGGAACGTTTCTGGGAGGGTGCTGCCTAACTGCTGGTGTTGCAGCGGGGTGAGTGGCTGCACAGTGCTGCAGCCCCAGTGCTCAACCCCAGCAGCCCAAAATCCCTCACAGTGCTCCAGCTCTTCCCCCCACTGTGTACTCTGGACTGCAGAAGCAACAGGAGCGGCTGGATTTGGCTCCTGCCAAAAATCAGAGTCCCAGAGCACCAACCGGTGCTGTTTGCAGCGGCTGGGGATGTGGGATGCTGTGGATTTGGGTGACTGGGGTGTCTGCCCATGGCACGGTGTACCCCGGGGTGCTCAGCTCCAGCCCTGTTTCTCTTGCAGAGGTGGGCGAGATCTCGCGCCCTTCACCAAGGCAGACGCCAGCGGCACCGTCGGCAGAGCCCCGGCCACCCACCCGCTCCCCTGCCAGCCCCGCAGCGCCAAAGAAGGAGAAAACCCTGGAAGATGATGAGTCCCAAAAAATCCTGACAAAGGGCCCCCGGGCCGAGCTCACAGGCGCTCCCGAAGCTGTGACATGTGAGTGTTCCCCTCCACAGTGGCATGGGCAGCTCCAGACACCTCTGGGTGCCCGTGCTTCGGGCTGCCACCATGTAACCAGTAACAGGGCTCATTAAAAAGGTGGGCAGCTGTGATGGGAAGCCATCTCCTCCTTGCTCTGCTCTTCCCCACATCAAAGCAAAAGGCTTTAACTGAGTGTGAGTCACCGGGAGCCGGGAAAAGAGACGGGCGGCATCCAGCAGTGCCGTGATGCCTCTCACTGCCCTTGTCTTTGGGACGGGCTGGAGGCAGAGGGGGAGGAGGGCAGGTGCCTGGAGGAGCTCCTGGTCGTGTTGGGGTCCTGCTGGCATGCTGTGGCGGGAAGAGGGACCGGCCCCTAGGGGAAGGAGCTGGCTGCTCTATGGAGCATCCCCCAAAGCCACAGTGGGAGAGCGGAGAGTCCCCGGCAGAACGGGCTCCGTGGTCACAGCCACAGGAGGGGAGCGCAACAGCCTTTTGCTGGAGCAAAGGGAGATGCCTCCCGCTGGGACAGCTCTTGCCTTGGTGTATCCAGGACAAGGGTGAGGCTGGTGCAGAGCCTGAACGAGCAGGGGCCGGGCCGGGCTGTCTGCACTGAGGATCTGGTTTTGCTGGGGGCGGTGGTGAAGCTAAGCAGCACCTCCCCATTTCTGCTGCGGCAGACCTGCCGGTTCCCCACGCCGTGAGAAATACCGGGGTGGGGTAGGAACAGCGGCGGGGGCCAGGGTGTCCTTGCTCCATTTCCCATTGCAGCGGCAGGGGAGCAGAGCTGGCAGATGTGGGAGACTGGGGGCCAGGCTCGCCTGGAGTCGCGCCGTCCATCCTTTCCCTGGCCCCCAGCCTGGATCTGAGGGTTTTGCTCCCAGGCTGCCCCTTACGCAGCCAGCCGTTCCCCTTTTGTTGGATGTGAGCGTGCAGCTTTCCCTTCCAAGGGACGTAGAGCGGATGGATGCTTCCCAACAGGGAGAGGGAGGGTGGGAACGAGGTTGCAAACTTCGAAGAGCAGGCAGGCGGGGTGGGAAGGGGAGGGGACGGCAAAATCCGGGCGCTCCTGATGGCGTACGTGGAGCGAGGAGAGCGCACGTTTTCTCAACCAGAGCTCGAGCCCTTGCAAAGCATCTGGGAGCTGGGCCGGCTGCCCACAGACATTCTGCACCTCTGAGTCACGCTGCAGCCTGCTGCACCCTGCATGGCGCGGCTCTCTGCAGCCCCCTCCCCAGCCCACCCTGCCAGGGGCAGCCGCCCCACGGGCCCCGAGGCTGGGAGGAACGTGGCCGCCTGCATCCAGGCTTGCCTGGGTGCTTGGTGTAGGGAACGCCCCCGTCCTTCCCCTCTCCTCCCCGGGAAATGAGGTTCAGCTCCCTGCGGAGCATCGCCGCCGGCATCCCTTGCTTTGCAGCCCGCTACTCGCAGGGCGTCCCACTGCTGCTGTTATGGAGGAGGGGGGTCACCATCACTTGTGGGGGGCACATTTCCCCCTTTGGCAGTACCTGGGGAGCACAGTTAGGCTGCCCCACGGCAAGGTGAAGGGGGTGATGGTGGCATTTTCATGGCAGTCTGGCACATGCAAGGTCAGGAGGGACCAGGCAGCAAGGGGCCGTCGGGTGTAAGGTTGTGTCCTTTGCCAGCACTGCCGGGATCAGCTCCCCCAAGGCTCGGCGCTGCTGGTTGAAGCCTGCCACGGTTCTTAAATAAGTCAGTCTTCTGGCAGTTTGGGAGCAACCAAAGTGGGGATTGTGGGTTTGGGGCTCTGGGTGTTGAGTTTCAGGCAAGAGCAGCAGACTCCGCTCAGGCGGCCGCGATGTGCTGATTTGTCCAAGCCCTGTTAGCAGCTCAGGAAGACGATCTTTGGCAGAGCCGATGGCCGGGGGGGTCAGAGTGGGGCAAGGACGGCTGTGGTCAGGGCATTTGTCCACCAAGTCCCGGTGATGCTGCCGTGGGGGGACCTGAGCTGACCCCGCACCGCGGCCGTGCCGGGGAGCATCATCTTGGGTGTGAAACACAAAGTGAACATCCAGGAGGTTTTTGGTCATTGAAGAGCCTAACACGAACGCTTTCCCCCAAAGCCCTGGTTTCCCACCCTGGTGCTGGTGGGCAGATGTGAAGGGGCTGGTTGGGCGGGCTGGTCCCCCCAGCTCCTGCCCTGACACCCATGTTGTGAGGGAGTGTTACACACGGCTCCACCTAAGCTCCACATAAGGGTTGAAGATGTCTCTTTTGGAAGAGCTTTGGGCTCCTGTGAGTTGAAGGCTCTCCTAAAAAATAGAAGCTATTTTTCCTAACTTAGAGGGGGGGATTACTGGCTGCCTCTCCCTGCCACTTGCTGGAGCCGGAGTGTGATTTTGATTTAGAAACAGTTTAATCTGAGGAATGCAGTGAAATGGAGAATGCCAAAGCGAGTGCATTGCATGCTGCTGCAAAACCCCAGAGAAACCCAGCGCTCTAGTTGCAGGGTATTTGCTGCCCTGGGGTGCTGCCAGGCCGGGCTGCTGTGCGGGTCCCTGCGGGCTCGGCCCCTGCCCGCCGCGGCTCTGGGCAGCCCCAGGGCGCCGCAGTCACCCCCCAGTTCGGTGCCAGCTCGGTGCACGCTCTCAGGCACGGACAGTCTAGGGCACTGGAGAAGGGTGCATGGGAAGCCAACACCCCCCAGGAGTGTTTTTTTTGTGGGGGACACATCCCATTTTGTCCAAGACCTGTTTTCCATCTCTCCTTTCTGCCCTTCTCCCACCCCTCCTGCTTCCAGCCCGCTCTTCCTGCTCAGCTCCAGTTATTTTAAGTTGCCTTCCCAGCGTGAGTCAAAGGCGCAGCATTTCACCCAAGCACCCAGTTAAACTTCCTCCGCGGTCTGAGCCCAGCTCAGTCTGGCACAGCCGGGTGCTAGGTCCATGCACTTGTGGTTTTTTTAACCTCCATCTATTTTTTTTTGTTGCCAGGGAGGGTGGGTGCAGGATGGGGACCATCTGTGCCCTCTCAACCATGTCTCCCTGTGCCCCACGGCCACCCCATGCAGAAAGCAGCTCCTGTTCCCCGGCGGCTGGAGGTGCCTTTGCCCTCGAGCCTCTTGCCTGAATCATCGCTTGTTTACTGCCACGGGGAGGAAAATCAAAGTTTGGCCCAAGCACCATCAGGCAGGATTTTATTTGTGGCTTAGATTGGTGTTGCTGCGGGTGGGGGGTGGACGCTCGAACCCTCCTCCCTTGTGCTGGGTTCCCAGTCCTCTCCCCCAGCGCAGAAGGATGGCAGCGTTGGGGATGCGGTGCCAGGCAGGAGCGAAGGGCTGAGCCACACCGCCGGCTCCGGCAGCATCCCGGTGGGACACGGGGCTGCTGGCCGCTCTCACGGCTGCAGCATGCGAGGGCTGGAGAGAGGCTCAGACAGAGCAGATATTTATTTTCCTCCTCCTGCAGAAAAGTTCAGCCAGAGGCTGGGGAGCCCTTTAATTAAGCGTCCAATTCACGCAGTCCTGGGGAGATGAGCAGCCCAGTTCTCTGGTTGCACGTCACCTTCTCTGGCTTTATGGAGGGCGATGGGGATGGCCTGGAGCTCCATTCAGCAGCACCGTGCCCTGGGCTTGTGGAACGGTGCCGCGTGGAATGGTGACTCTCAGCTGGAAGCAGCCACAGGCTCTTCTCTTCCCCACTCGGCACGAGGCGAGCGTGCCTCGCCATGTCTCTGGACCTACTCCAGTTGGCCTCGGTGGCTTCATCCCTCCTGCCCGTGCTGGCAGTGCTGGGACCCCAGGGGCCTCCTCCTCCAGGTTATCTGCTGAGTTTTGGCAGTTGCAGCACGACCTTCACGACAAGTCTTTATTTCTTGCTCTTTTTTCATCCATTCCTCTCTCTGGAGCCTACCTCCTTCCCTCCAGCCATCCTTTCTTCTGCATCTCCTTTTCCATCTCCATCCTCTTGGACCATGCATCTGTTAGCATCACTTCATCCCACCCATGAGTCCAACCCGTGTCCTGCTGGGGACCAGGTTCCCGGGCGGTGGCAGGGGACTGGGCACGAGTTTCTCCCCCGGCACAGCGCTGCAGGGGACTCGGGGGCCGGCGGGGTAACGTGCTGCTCTCCCCCCAGGCCAGCCCCAGGTGCGAGCAGCCCCGCAGCCCCCCAGCCCCTGCACCCACTTGCTGCAGAACGGTGCCGGGAGAGGGCCGGATCCGGGTGGTGCCAACGGGGAGGCGGGGAACGGGGTCTTCCGCCCCCTTCCCAGCACCCAGAAGCCCCACCGAAAGCTGCAGTCGCACCACTCCATCAACAGCCAGAGCAGCAAGAAGAGCAAGGGCAGCTCCAAGTCGGCCTCTTCCCACATCCCTATTGAGGCACAAGAAGGTACCGGCTCTCCCCAGGGGGTGTCCCTTTCCAGCCATTCTCCTCTGACCCCACCTCCCTTGGGGTCTCTTGTGTAGCATCCTCCCAGCCCACCGGGACTCCCAGAGCTGGACGCTCCCCTCCTGGGAGCCCTCTGCAGGGTGGGTGCTGAGTGAGGTCATCTCATGTCCTCCAAAATTGGTCTTTCTTGGGGTCAGGGGGCGTCCCAAGCAGCAGGGTGAGTCCCCAGGCATCGAGGGAGGCCCCTGGAGCAGTACCTGGATCCCAGCCCCTCTTCCCATCCCTTCCATTAATTCCTGAGGGAGGATTTCCACCCAGAAGGGGTGGAAATCCATCCATCCATCGGGCACCCAGCCTGGCCGTGGATGCCGGCATCCCCCCCTGCCCACTCTCTGGCCATTCCTCTGCAGATTGCTGTGTCCACTGCATCCTCTCCTGCCTATTCTGCGAGTTCCTGACCCTCTGCAACATCGTGCTGGACTGTGCCACCTGCGGCTCCTGCACCTCCGAGGACTCCTGCATCTGCTGCTGCTGCTGCAACTCGGGCGAGTGCGCGGACTGCGACCTGCCCTGCGACATGGACTGCGGCATCATCGACGCCTGCTGCGAGTCGGCCGACTGCCTGGAGATCTGCATGGAGTGCTGCGGGCTCTGCTTCTCCTCCTGAGGGGCCGCACTTGGCGGGAGGGACCGGGAGTGGGTCCCCGCCAGGCTCTCCCGCAGCGGCCAAGGGTCCAGCTGGTCCCTGAGCTGGTGTGAAACACCGAAAGCCGGAGCCCGGTGAAGGAGGAGAGCCATGTCCCCCCATCGCAAACCTCAACCTCGGAGCCAGTGAGCCAGGCTCGGATCCTGCCTGGGGAAGGGTGAATCCATAGGACCACGGGGGCTCTGGGGACAGCCAGCATCCCGTCACGCTCTACCTCTTCCCTGCGCCGGGCTGGTTCATCGAGGATTGCGGGAGCCTCCTGCCACCTGAGCCGAGAGCAGGAGCGCCCGCCCCGTGCCCCGCAGAGCCCGCGGGTGCCACCCCGGGGTCCCTGCGTTGGGGACAGCCACTGCCAGCGCCGGGGCTGCCCCAGGACAGTGCTCTGGTTTACCTGGGGGTGGCACCAAGCATCCTCCCGCGCCAGGACACCTCCAAGGCTGGGCGCAATACAGAGCCTTGCTCCTTGCCTGGAGCCCACCGGGCACCAGGAGGTGCTTTTGCCTTTAGCCAGGCTGCGGGGTCCCGTGCTGTGGCATGCATCCTGCCAGCACCCACCCCTCCTCGGTGCTGAGATCGGCAGCCAAGTGCAATACACACAGCCCGCTGCCCTCCCTGCCGCGCTGGCCAGGAAGAATCTTTTCCTTCGCTGGTCCCCGCAGAGGGGTTGCAGCTGGGAGCCAGGGCAGCCATTCCGGCTGGGGAGAGCCTGGAGCCATGCCAAGCTGTCGCCCACCCCATGTGCGTCCCGGGGGCGGCAGTGGGGCAAGGTGGCTTGGCTGGTGCGAGGTGATGCCCGGCAGTTGTTGGCCCCATCCTGCCACCCCGGGGACAGGGCTTGTGCTGGGTGGGAGTGGAAAATGCCCCATTGAAGGGCTGGAGAGAAGGGGGGGAGGTGTCACAGTATTTTATTTTTTTGTCCCTTTCGTTTGTTACTGTAAATAAAGGTCTGTCTTCATTTCTGACCGATGGCTGCCCTACCACGTGCCCCGCAGGTCACTCCCAGGGGAGAGCTGCTCGCAGCCGCACCACGTCACCCATCCCTGTGCCTGCAGCCCCCATCCTGCTCCCAGCTGCAGACCTGGAGCAGGGGGGCTGGCGCAGAGGCTGCAGGGCTCCTGCTTTGGTCCTTGTGCCAGGAGGGGAAATGGGAGAGGCCTCCCTGTCCTTTGCTCTGGGGAACAGGTCCTGGTGTCCCGCAGCCTGGCGCTGGCTCCCTGCCTTGTTCCTGCAGCCATGGGACAAACCCTGGTCCCGTTGCACCATCATCCCCTGCTCATCCCGGGGCTCTGCCCTGCAGTGGGACCCCATCAGCCGCGAGGTGCTTCTGTCTGTCCCGGGGACACAACTTCCCTAACTGAGAAAATAGACAACGCAATTTCCCGGCTGCGGGGTAGCGGTGGGCACAGGCTGCCCAGGGTTGGCATGAGGCTGTGGGAGCTGGCAGCCCTCTGATTTGGGTGGCCTGGGCATTCCTGCTGCCACCCGCTCCCTGCCAGCCCTGCCATGGGAGCACCAACCCTGCCGTTCGGTGCCGTGCCGTGCCGTGCCATGCGGGTAAGGGACCACAGCCCCCTGCCAGAGCCTCACTGCCCCTCGGGGGGGCTCAGCCATCCTGGCGAGGCTGCTGCCTGGGCTGAAGTTGAATGAGGAGGGAAAAATACTTAAAACTCAAGGCCAAATGGGTCAGTTGGTCACGGCGACACAGGCTGGTTTGGGATCTGGGCTGCCTGCCCTCCAGCGCTGCTGCTCAGCCGTGAAACCTATTTTTAGTGGTGAGCTAAAGGCGGTCAGAGCCCAGCGCAGTGCAAGTGCATGGAGGGGAAGAGGATGGTACTGGCAGCCTTCCTCCGCCCCACACACAGCGGGGAGGCCTTGGGGTGGTGGATCGGGGCTTTCAGCCCGTACTCTGGCACAGCCGCCCAGGCTGAGCCCTGGAGCGGGGAGCCAGGGGATGCACATCGCTGCCCACCCCAGGACAGACAAGACCAGGGCCCCATCCAGCGCTTGCAGGGTCGGTGGGAGCTTTTCCACAGGCTCTGGCTGAGGCTCTGCTCCAAACCCTTTGCATCCTTGGCAAGGAGGGATGGAGGCGCTGGCCTTCCCCAGCCTGGCCTCACTTGTGGTGCTAATTAGGGAGGTTGGAGCTGGCAGAGCTCCTCTCCCCAAGTGCCGGAGTAACGAGCGCTGCCGGAGTTGCTTAATGGGGAACAGATTCCCCCAGTGCGGGAGGGCCCTGCGGGCTGGCTGTGCCATGCGTGCCTGTGTCCCGGGGTGGGAAGGGGGGTGGTACACACCCCACATGCCCCAAGCACCCAGCTGCCTCACCTTCTCCCCGTTTTGCTTTTAACGCTGCTCCCAAGAAACCAGGTCCCCATGCAGTGGCTCTATCCACCCGCCACGGCTTGAAACTCCTGGGCAAGGCAGAGCGGGGAGATGGGGAGCAGAGCCGGGCTGTTCACAGAGCATGATGTACTACCGAATGTATGTGATATTCACGCCTACGGATGTACTTCAGTGACGGCCGCCTTTGAAAAATTGAAATAAAATAGCAGTTGCCAATGCAGGGCTACCCAAAAGCGCAGGTCACCCTACAGAGTGATGCTCTGCACACCTATCCTCAGAGAGGTCCCACCTTCTCCACCAACTCCTTGGGGCTGGACGTTGGCAGGGGCAAAGCCACATTTTTTTCAGCCCAAGCCTGGGGCACGTTTGCTGCCCTGAGCAGTGCTGGCTGCTCTGCTCATGTCCCAGGCACTCCTGAAAATCAGAGGGATGGTTCTGGGATGTGGGAATGATGGACCAGAGCAGGGAATGACAGACCAGAACAACTTGAGTCCCTGGAAAGCACTCAAAAAGCAAAGTTCAAGCCTTCCTCTGGATGCAAACTGATGTTGGCCATCTACCTTTGCAAACCACCAGGGAAGGCAAGAGTTAAACCCTCCTGCTTGGGAATTAATTAACAACAGATGTGCTCAGTTTTAACTAATTACTCTCCTGCCAGCACTTGGTTTTTACAGTTCTCTAGGAGCCGGGAGCCGTAGCACTGTGCTCATGTGGCTGCTGGCCCCACAGGCTGGGCCGTGCTGGGCACCCTGGGCTCGCCTGCCCTCCTTCCCTAGCCCTGCACTCGGTGTCTTAAGTGAAACAATTCAATGAAACCAGCAAAATTCATTAAATGGCCCAGTTGCCTAAAATAGCATTGCTCCATTGTTGCTGTTTTTAAAGCAGCTTAGTGGCCAGGTCCCCCCAGGAGTGACACGTGTCTGCTTCCCCGGGACGGGCAGTGCATGAGCCTGGCCGGCCATCGGTGCTGCTTGTCCGGTACTCTCTGCTGGTGATTTATTATGGATGGGACATGGGATGTATTAATGACGGGAGCCTATTGTCTAATTGCTAATAGACTGCCAGGGCTGCGTCTGTGCTGCTGGGCTCCCATGCTGAGCATGTCTAGAGATACAGCCAGCATATAGCAAGATGTGCTACACAAGGCTTGGAAACTATGCAGGAGCCATAGCAGGCAGGTGAGAAACCCTTCTATTTCGGGGCTGGCTCACCCCATGGCTGTGAGGTTTCTGGGCACCCGCTTTCCCCGTGTGCTGCGGGCGGCAGGAGGATGCTGTATGGGATGAGCCCCACATCTGAGCAGCTTGGACGCGCCTCTGCTCCTTCGGTGGGGGACTGCTTTCAGCAGCCCGAGCTATTTCTGTCCACAATCACAATCAATAAAGCAAGAGAGAGGATTATTATTTTCCACTCCAAATACTTTCTTCATCCTGTTTCCTCCCAGTTCACATGGCAGACTGGGGAGCGCTCCAGCAAGGAGGCCCATGAAGCTGTCTCCTCCTCCTCCTCACCGCCGGTGCAGTCCTCGGCTCCTGCTCCCACTCCCACTCCCGCTCTTGCCCCACGCTCCCAGCCCGATGCAACCCTGACGGGCCCTTCTAGTTCACTGCAATCGAAGGGGCAGGCTTTGCTGGGGGGGGAGAGAGAAAGGCAATTGCACACATGCATGCGTGTACACACACACGCACGCACGCGCGCGCACACACACACACACACAAGAAAACACTTTCAGAGCCAAAGGGAAAAAGAATAAAACTAGGTCCTTGGAAAACACAGCGGCTCATGTAATCCCAGGTTCTGCTGGGCTGCCTCCGCACAGCGCGGCAATGAGGGGACGGGCCGAGGGGAGACGACTGAAGTCTATTAAATTTCCTTTGAGAACCTGCCAGACTGACAACAGCTGGAAGGAATTAACATTTCAGGTCCACCAGCTCCTCTCCTCGCTTTCACCCTTCCCCAAAAACCAGCTTGAGGCCACAGGCCCAGCAGCATCACTTTTTCCCACTCCTTGGCGTCTGACAGTAACTGGTCCGAGCTGATTTATTCTTTGATCCCAAACCTGCCAGAAGCGTGAGCATCTGATGATGGAAAAATCCCTGTGCCTGTGCTGGCACAATCACCCAGTGTAGGTCCCTTGGAGCCTAGAGGGTCAGGACCTAGGTGGGGTGTCACAACGGCACAGCAAGGTGGCTTCAAGCCATCTCGCACCTCTCAGCCTCCTGCACAAGAGGCACCATTGACAACGAAAGGAAAAATACCCAGGCTGCCAACTGCTGCCACTCAGGGCAGCACGGACGGACGCGTGCCGGGCGCACAAGATGCAGGCAAGGGCTTGGTGGCCGGTGAAACCCCACCAGCTGCCAGCAAAGGCTGTGCTTGCTGTCACTTGTGGGTGTCCTCATGCCGTGCATGTACCCATGCCAGGGGGAGGCTCGGAGCTGCCCGTCCCCCGATTATGGGGACCCGCGCCCTGGTGAGGGGGTGATGCCAGCCTGGCACCCCGTCCCCTTTGCTCCATGCAGCTGGAGCTTGGCAGGAGCGGGGTGGGACAGCTCTGTGCTGCTGTTGCCAGCAGAGATTATACAGAAAGTTATCATGTCTTGAGGGAACGGGGAGGGGGGGTGCAGAAGCTGTCTGAGCTCGGTGATAGCTGAAGCAGCACAGAATTGGCAAATGCCGGAGGGTTTTGCTGCCAAAAGGCAATCTGCCTGAAAGCGCTGGCTCCTCCAGCCAGCCTTGGAGGCTGGGACCCAAGCGGAGACCATATATCCCCACGTTCTGCCTTGCTACCAAGTTGGAGAAGGAAAATGCAGAAATCCTCGTGTTAACCCACTCCTGGGTGCCTGGGGTGGAGCGAAGCTGAGCAGCCCAGCGAGCCCCTCACCCTTACGCACTGCCAGACACCTGGGCAAAGAGGGTAGGCAATGGCTTTGCCCCCAAAGAAACACCAAAACCCTGAGGGACACAACAAGGGACAAAGCCAGGATGTGCGGCACAGCTGGACCTGCAGGCCCTGGGGTTCATACCTGCGTATACTCATAGGCACATATATCCAGGGAGCTCAGGTTTCTGCAACCCCTTCAGCCTCTTGCCCAAAGGCGGAGAAGCGTGGTCAAAGCCCAGCCATGGGGGAGCCAGACGGACACACACCCTCCATCTCGCCCCAGTGGGTTTTTTTCCCTCACCCAAGCGCATCCTGGAGCTCAGCACCACCATGGGCTCCAGCCGAAGGGCGCTCTGCCTCCCGGGCGGTGCCAGGGCTCAGGGCAGAGCAGGCGGCTGGAAGGAGCAGGTTGATCTGGTTGTGCAGGGAGCAGATGACTTTTCCAGCATTGGAGAGGCTAGGAAAACAAGAGGGAGAAATAACCACTTCAGAGGGGTTGATGGTGGGCTTGGTGTGTGGTCTGGCTGCCTGGGGAAGGCACGGCAGCCCTGGGCTCGGGCTCGCCTGGGCTGGGGCATGGGAAGTCCGGATCCTGTCCCAGCAGCACTGTGCTCCCATGCATCACCATTCCCAGGGCTAATTACAGCTACTGGGCTCCTGCCTACGAGCCACACATTGGGTGCTGGGTCCTCTGTGAGTGCAGAGCAGGGGCCTGAACCAGGAAACGTTGCTAATAAAATTGAGTGGCTTTATTTTTTTGTTTTAATAACGTTTCCTACACCTTCAACACCTTAATGTACATGCAGCCCTGCCAACCAAAAGACAGGGCTTCATCCCTCATCTCCCTTATTTCATCCAAGGGGCTGATACAAGCCCCATCAGCTTAAGCATCTCCTTTTTTTTTCCTGCTAGCAAAAGCTGCAGCTTTTGCATGAGTGGCTTTCGAGTGTCAACTCGTCCCTCTTGGCCATGTGATGCCGAGGGCTGGTGCACGATGCCGAGGCCCCGAGCTGCCTTGCCAGCACAGGGATACCTGCTTTTCAGAGCAAGCAGGAGACTTTTCCGCGCAGCTCGTCAGGAAGAGGTGCCTCATAAACCCAAACAGTGATTTCCTGCTGCAGTCGGTGGGAGTTGTTTTCTTTAAAAACGCAGCTGAAACCGGAGAGGAGATGGAGTTAGCTTAAATATCTGGGAGCTGGGGAGTTTGCTGTGTGTGAGACAGCGCCAGCAGCCAACACACACACACACATACACACACACGCGCGCGTACGCACCCGCCGGGGATGCCAACATTTGCAAGCCATTAACAGGAATATTTTGGGAGGAAAATTCGGCCCTACCTTTAACCCCACACAGAAACGTGCTGAACGGCCCTGGTGAGTTATAGAGTGAAAAAAGTGGCACCATTTTTCTTTTAAGACCAAAGCACTCGTCTTTGCTAAGTAGGGAAAGTTGGCACACGTTGCACACACATGCATGACAGGGCAAACAGACCTTCACCTCCCACGCGTTAATTCACTCCTATTTACATGCTGGGCCTCATATGGGCTCCTGCTCATACCCACCCTGCTTCCCCCATGTGCACAGATGCGGTGGTGGCGTGTGGAGGTGACCTGAGCACTCCTGTTTCCTCTGTATATATATATGTGTGTGTGTGTGTACGACAGACCCTACTGTGTGCTATATAGGCTGGCTGACTGTCTGTGTGTGTGTATATATCTGTGCACATACGTACATATATATGCATGCATATTTGTATAGACACACACACATACATATTTTTGTACATTCATTTGTTTCTCTATATATTTTTCTATACCCACCTCAATGGTACTATCTGCACTATCTTGTTGTTGCAGGCTTCTCCCTGAGAGCAGGCTCTGGGTTTCATTTGCCTGTGGGTGGGTTCCCCTCAGCGCTGGGATGCCCTGGGCTGGGGCTGGGTTTCCCGTGGAAAGCTGAACCTCCTGCCCTATTCCCAGGGCTCAGCAGCCCCCTCAGCAATCCAGGAGCCATCCCCTGTGCTGCCATTTGGTGTTAATTATTCGCTGGCACTGCTGATGCTGGGGGGATGCTGGTGGCTCGCAGCAGGTCCAAGCTCTGTTTCCACCCAAGCCCCATTGATTTCCAAGCTCATTAGTGCCTGAGCTTGTTCCATGGCAATGGGCAATGAGGATTTTTTTTATTTAAGGCTCTGAGTTTTAAAGTGTACTGAGTCCTCAGCGTGCCTGAGTGGCTGCGCCGCAGGGTCTCTGCCTGCTTCGGTACCCCTGCTGCAAAGGGGAGATACGCATCTAACGCGTCTGGCTTGGTTATTTTGCTCATGACTTTGGCAGCACGGAGGGAGCTCTCGCAACATACACTGAGCTGAGCACGCAGCCCCTCGGCTCGGCTGGGACCCGGAGGCTCAGTTGCGCTGGGATTACCCACGTGTGCCGCCTTCCAGCCACCTTTTATCTCCTTGCAATAAAGCTAATCCCGGGGGCTACCCCAGCGCTGCCATTCTGGTTGTGCTCAGCCTCCTCCTGGGCCTCCCATCTGAGCCAGGGAGCTGCTCTCCCCTCACCGCACGTCAGCCGGCCAGCAAAGCCGCTCAGAAATGGCTTCCAGATGTTGCAAGCAACCGGCTCCCTCCTGCAGCCCGGAGGAGCTGGGGCGCACGAGCCCTGGGCACGTTTCCCTGGGTCCCTCCCGAGCCGGAAAGCAGAGGCTGCCCCTTGCATCCAGCTCGGCTGCTCTCGGGAATGGCCGTGCGGCTTTCTGGGCACCCCGGCAGCTGCAGGAGCGCAGCCCTTGCCTGTACGCCCCGGCTCCTTTCGACACCAGCTTGTCCAAGGTGTGAAGTTCTTTAGATGCTCCCACCTGACTAATCCAAAATTGCAGCGATTTAAGGCAATTTTATTGGCATGATGCTGCCCTCTAGTGAAGGGATGACCGTCCATCCCAGTCTCCCGGCCGCGCTCACGCTGGGCCCGGTTGCCCGACGGACTGTGGTCAGTCCTCGAGCCTCTGGTTTGTTCCTCGAGTGGAAAATCAAGACTCGAGTAACCCGTTTTTTTGCAGAAGCACTCAGCATCTGCACTTCGTAGTGACATCCAAAGATACACGTTGCATTAGCAGAGATTTTACACAACTTGATCTGAAGCAGTTTCTAGTCTAAATGTTCCAAGTCAAAAAAAGAAATCATTGTAAGAGAGTTAAAAGAGATGTTGGGGGCTGCCCTGGCAGCAAAAGTGCTGGTCGGCTCCAGCCACCCCACGGCGATCTGCCCTGTCTCAGCTACAGCAGTGACAGCCCACCAAAGGGGGGGTCCTCTGGGGTGCTTTGCTATGAGGTGGGTTTTGCTGCAGAGCCTGGGGGCCAGGGACCAGCCAGGTGCTCAGTATTAGCAGTGGATGATGAAGATGGAAGGAGAAACCTCCCAGCAGCGAATGCCCTGGTAAGGGGCGGTGATGAGAGCCACCTGCACAGGGGCCGGGGTATAAAAGGCTCTCGGCAAGGCAGGGCTCCCTTTGCTGTGACCGGTGGGACAGGCTCTGTGGTAAGCAGCCAAGGTAAGCATGTGCTCTGCTTCCCTTGGTAAAAAGCAGCTAAAGGAGGCTGGGGTAACCCCAGGCTGGCAACGGGGAGGTGCAGAAGCTGATTTTCTCCATGCACCTGATCGCTCTCCCCTTGTGCGGGGTTGCATGGGCTGTGCTGAAGAGGCAGTTGGCTTCTATGATTTTGGGGTTGAATTCTCCTGTTTCTGCTTATAGCTCTCTGCCCAAAAGTCCTGATGCTTTCTTTTTGCACTGAACAGCTTTCCCTTACCAGCTGGGTTTTGCTTTTCTCCAAGTACTGGGTGTCCCCTGTAGCATTTGATGTAGAATAAACTGTTTTCTGGAGGTTGTGTTTGGGCTTGGTGACAGCCAGGTTCCTATGGTGGCTCTTGCCTCTGCTCTTCCCTGAAAACTGGTAGCCTCTGGAAAGGTCAGAGGGTCCCCAAGTGCCTCTCACAGCCCTGCCCATGGGCTGTTTTGCTAAACTAGCTTGATCCTAGGATTGTCTCCAAAGCAATAGATATTTGGAGCTCCACTCACTGGGCTGGTGTAAAGGACCACACCAGGTCCCCACAAACCCGCAGCTCAGCATCCTTCATCCCTTTGTCTTGCAGCATGCTGCTGCTGCCCATCGCGGTGGCTGCATTTCAGAGGATTCATTTAACATGGCATTTTACAAGTCTGCGGTCAGGATAGCCCAGTGCATGCTACAGCTGCTGTTTTTCCCATTTACTGGGGTGCAGAGCAAGGCTGGCCTTGTGGGTACAGCACCTAATGGTAGAGAGGGGGGTTAGCTCTTGTTTCACATTGCTCAGGAATCAAGTAGAAATGAAAATCTTCCTCCTCTTTCTTTCCGGCCTCTTTGGATTGCAAATTCCAGTTCCATGGAGTGCCTGGCACAGCACCTCCCTGAAACCTCAATGCACAGGCCCTCAGCTGTGCAGGGATGACACTGGGGCTGGGAGGAGAATCCTCTCTGCATCCCCATCCCACAGCCAGTATGTGGGACCAGCCTTTGCTTCCTCACAGCAGTCCCTGCAGCCTCCTCGTTGAGAGCAAACACTTGCCCACGGAGGAGAGCAAGCAAATGAGGGAGGTGAACATCTAAATCTCAGGCAGTATTTCTTGGTTGTGAACACGAGCTGTTGTACCCACAGCACTTGCATAGCCCCTTGATTATTTTTCTGCTTAAAAAGTTTTGAGCAACCTTGCAGCAGGCTGCCTGGTGGGGTGCATCCTGGCTCAGTCCCCCAGTGACACATCTGGGGTCCATGCACCTCCGTACTGGCCATAGGCTGCTCTGAACTCATCCTCCTAGGATGAATATTGATGCTCTTTCCGAACAGAGGGGACCACAACCACCCCACAGCCCTCACGATGGCACTGACAGTTAATACAACTGCTCTAATCCCAGTTGAAGTCCTACAGAAATAGCTGCAGCCTCAGTAGGGACTTGCTGGGCATGAAGCAGTGTGCAGTACAAGCCGTGATCGTCCCTGCCTGGTGCTCCTTCATCCCTTGGGGTCGCTTTGCTCAGTGTTTGCTGAGCGTGCGTAACACATCCGCACAGTAACGTCCCATAAAGTTTGCGCTGTTCCAGGTTGTGGTTTATGTCCCCTTGGTTTTATGTTTACATGAGTTATTTTCAATAAAAGTTTTTTATTGTCTGAACTATTTCATTTTCAATAAAGGTTGTTATTGATGATGGTTCAGTATAGCATCATAAAAATTGCACATGGCAGAAACATAATGAAATGCCCTTTCACGATAGTGTTGCACAAAGTACAAAAAAAACCCCATGGTAAATTCTCACTTAATAAAACCCCTTGCACAGATGGAGGAAACTCACGGAGCATGTAATATTTCACCACTTTTTCTCCTAGGAGTGGGGTATCTTGTGCCCATGGCAGCTGGCTGGGTGTGAGCACAGCTTCCTTGGGGGGTCTCATCCTGGCTGGATACAGGTGACCAGAAGCCAAATTGGGGGGGTCCTACTTTTTGCCCTATGTAGACAGTTTTGCTGAGACACAGACCAGGTTTTCTACCTTTCTTCCTGCATGGCTTTTAGACAGCATGAGGCAGCCTCCTCTGGCCACCGCTAACCCATGCAAAGTGGAAAAAGGCAACCGCCCGGTGCAGAAAGCTGCTCTGCAGAAGTGCCGAAGCCCCTCGCTGAGTCTTTGCACCCCTTTCTCGGGGGCTGTTGCAGAGCATTCACCAGTACCTGCATGCAATGCCAACAGATGCCCAGCAGCAGCAGTTTCATTCCCCCTGTATTTGATTCACAGCAGCAGCTAATAACGAGGCTTCAAGAAAGAAAAGGGCATCTGCAGCCTCCCTGGCTGGTGAGGGGGCAGCATGGACATGGTCCTGTGCTGGAGGTACGGGCAAGCTCCCTGGGGTCAGCGCGTGCTGCTCTCCTGCTGGGCTCTGGGTGGAGCAGACTGAGATCCCTCCAGCAGCTTAGTGAGCGCAGAGGATTGGCCCCTGAAACTGGAAAAGAAACAGAAACTTGTCACCGTGGTGCACAGTGTGCTTGTCCAGCTTGGTAGCACCAGGCATCGCAGAAGATGAAGGCTTGGCAGTGGCGACAAGAGCATCTCAAAGGAAAGTGGGAGCTGCCAGCCCTGGTTAGCATCTCCTGCTCCTGGATCCTCACCTGCTCTTAGATGCGTCAGAGGGAGATACCATGGCAGAGGCAACTGGGCTCATCTGCTTCCCTGCCCACAGAGCTGCCAGCCCAACCCTGACCTGTGCAAGACTAAAGCACAAAGTTATTCATCCTTTCCAAACTTCTCCCTTTTCCCTACCAGACCTAGGGATACCCCCAGTTGCACAAAACCAAAGCAAATATGCTGATGGGACATAAACCTGTGTGCACCTGGGGTTAAAGAAGGATTTTTCTCTTGCAATGCAGCTATTCTGCAGCTGTCCTACCTGGAGATGTTTTTTAAAGTTTCCTGGACATCTAGTGCCAGCCTTGCTGGGGGACAGGAGGGAGGCCTTGGGTGGATGACCTTGTGGTGGCGTCTGGGTGAGTGTCCCACCATGCCAGATGGGCAGGGAACAGACAAACTCTTCAGCAACCCCGGAAACCATATAATTTTTAAGCCATGACAGAGAAATAGGCAACCATTGCAGTTGCTCTGCTCTTTGGCAAATCCCTTCTGCTTTTAGCCTAGATGAGCCAAGAGGTGCTCGGGCTGAGGGTGGCAGGTTCTGTCTGCACACATATTCCAGAAATGCCAAGGCTCTAGGGAAAGGGGAAGAATAAATAAAAGTTGGCTGTTAGTTGGTACCAGCCTTGAGGACTTGGAGGTGTGGAGTAATGAATAAAAGTAAGATGGGAAGGGAAAAAAAAAAAAATCTATCAGGTTATTCTTTTGCCAGTATCTCAGAGTATAAAAGAAAAAAACCTGTCCCTCTGTCCCCTCACTTGCCCTCTACAGATGCACATGCAAAATCTAATTAAAATTTAGCAGAAGAGAAAAAAAAATTACACAGGGTTTTTAGCTTTTAAAAAAGAAAGAGAAAAAGAAAGAAGATCCTTAACAAAGGCCATAATATTAACAGGGCTGGTTCGTCAGCCGCTACCTGATAATATAGAGTTGAGCGAGCTTTATTAACGTTGGAAGCCTTGGCTCTTTGTTAATTACGGGCTTTGCTAATGATTTGGAATATTGGCCGGTTCTGGGGGATGTTGATGAATAGAGACCTCGCCAAGATTTATTCCTAATTATCTCATTTGTCTCCCTCCATTACTTTTTATGGCTGAAATTTATGGAGCTATTACCAGGGACCTCGCCACGGCTCTGAGATGATTTGGGAGAAGAGAGATGTTTAATAATAATAACAATAATAATAATAATAAAAAGCTAGATTAATAGGAAACCGATTACGCAGCAGCGGGGGCCATTCCTGGGTGACCCCCGGTCCTAGAGGCACCCGGCCCCTGACGCTCCCTTCCAGCCTCTGTGTCCCAGGGAGCGAGCGGTGTCCTTGCCCAGCAGTCGAGGGATGTCTGGAGATGCTGAAAGAGCTGTTGGGAAATTCCTCCTGGCACCTGTAAGAGCTGGGAAACTCCTCTCAGAGGAGACAGCAGAAATCCAGCAGGTTTTTTGTGTGTGGCTTCTCCTCACAGCTGTCCCCCACCCGGTCTCCTCCTTCCCCTCCAGATGATGCTCCCGAGCCCCTACGGCTGCGCCGCGATGCTCTGGCACCCGATGTAACCCAAGAGCTGAAGTTAGTGACAACGCCGAAACCCCAAAAGCACCCCAGGGACGTTCATCTAACCCCTGGTGTTTCCATTTCCCCACTCGTCCCACCAAAATAATTCAATGTTTTAATATCTGATACCTCGGGCCATTCATAAGGGGTTTTGCTGTGTCCCCGTGATGGGGGGGTGGCCGTGGCAATAACAAGTCATGTCTGCCGCCCCACCACGGGCTGTATCAGGAAAACTGAGGGGCTTCCCAGCAAACCAACGCTTTCCTCCCACCCCATCCTGGGGCTGGGGCAGACGCCAAGCCCACCATCCTTTAATTATCATGCAAAGCAATTATTTTGCTCAGCTGTGCTGGGGACTAATTCTCTCCCGAAGTCTCCCAGTAAACATTTTCCCAGTACTATCAAATTTACCAGACAAAGGAGAGCCGGGGCTGCAGCTTATCTCCGTGGAGTATTATTCCCCTATCTTCCAGCATGTAAACCTACTCTCATCCCGATAAGAGGCCTCACACAAAAGATCAAAGGCAGCGAGACTCTTACGGAGAGAAGCGTTTTTTTTTTTTTTTTTTTTTTTAGTGTTATTATAAATTTTCAGATCCAGAAGAAGATGCATTCCCACCCAGTAATGCAGATTAAAATAATTACCCACAGCTGGTTTCATTAGCCAAGAGGAAAAAATATTAGCATTAGCAATCCAGGGAACCCCAAATTACAGCATCCCTCATGAGGACTTTGCTGCGTGGACGTCTCCTGCAACACAGCCGGGGACAGGAGTGTCCCAGCAGCCCGTCCCAGGCGTGGGACAAGTGGGAGCACAGCCACCACAAACCTGGATTTTGGGAGAAGGGGGAGAATTTCCCACTGAGAAATTGTGTCCGAGCAGGATTTTCTAGATTCATTTGGGATTTTGGGCTGTTCACGAGGTCCGCGGGGGCTCCAGGCACATGTCCCTCTCACGGGCATCGATGGCTGTAGGGGCATCGGTGGTTTGCTCAGAGCGCCAGCACCCCGTGCCTGAGCAGCCAGACCCCCCCGCGCCCCCCCAGAACGAGGGGGGCTCCTGCGAATCTAGTCGTTTATCAACCCAGGTCACATCAAACAGCTTCTGCAAAAAATATAACAGGGAAAAGAGGAAACAATATATTGCAATTATTGAAAAAAATACATCAGTGCCTTTGGGTTTTTTTTCTTAAATAGTGTGGTTTTCCTCCATGCATTGAAAGGGGAAGGGGCTGCAAAGCTCTCCCCGCTTTTTGATAGCCAACATAACTGGCACAAAATGCTTTGGCTGGGGTTAAACAAAGCACTCCAGCGGACCCACAGCGCTCTCCCCACAGTCCAGGGCTTTTTTCCTCCTTCCCTCCTAATTTTGGCTGCCAAACCAAAAACAGCCGTGCCAGCGCACGGTCACCTCTGCCCCATGGCATGTCCCTGTCAGTGCCAGTGTGTCCCCTGCAACTCACGGATGCTCTGAGCCCCTTCGTGCTTTCTGGGTGCTGCAAAAGGGACTTTACACCCATTTTTCTTTCCCTTCTTTTGCACCTAGATGAAGGTTGGTGCAAATGGAAACGAGGGCTGCCTGGAAGCTAAGGGAGCTCTTTCCTCCTCCAGGCTGGGAGGAAGACGGAGAGCGATTGCCATGGCTATTTCTGGTTAGAAATATTGGGGCAATGCTTGGAGAGGACAGTGGTGGCAATGGATAGGATGGAACACAGGGCATCCAGCCCTCCTGTCCCAGCACAACCCCAGGGATCCCCACTTAAAGCCACGCTCCCAGCACCCCACAGACCCCAACAAGCCCCCACGGGACCGAGACGATGCTCAGACCCCTCTGCCCCTAGTTTATCCTCCGGAGCTGGGCTCTGCCCGCAGCAATGCCGGCTGGCACCAGCTGAGGATCGGGCTCCAAGAGCAGGAGCGAGAGCACCCCCTTCCCACCCGAGCTGCAGCCCGTCAACACAGATGGCAAAATCTAAATGTTATGATAAGGTATTTCTCCCAAATTTCCATCTTAATAGAATTATGAGCCTGTAATTACCCTACAAGCCTGAAAACCTGCCGGAATCCCAATTAGGAATCTGAGGACATAATTGGCCCCTAATTAGAAAGATTTGTCAAATGCGAAAAATTTTCTCACCTCTTCATTTTTTTTTCCTTTTCTTTTCCTCCTCTTTTCCCCCTGCTGAAAATACAGATATTTTCTTTTTCCTTCCGCCTCTTTCCCCATAAACAGGGGGCTGCAATCTCCCAGCTGCACTGCGCTCTGCATCATGTTCCTTCAGGCTCCTGGGAAAGACGAATTCTGCAGCAGCTGCTAAGCCATTTTTCATATTTCCTGGAAAACTGCACTATTAAAAAATAAGAAAGTATAAAAAAATAATTAAAAAGAGAGAGGGAGAGACCTGCAAAACTGCAGCCTTGGGGTTTTTACTTTTCTCCCACTGCAAGGATGGACACTGGTGGCCTGGCCAGGGCAGCGAGGCTGCTGCCGGAGCAGCTTTTGGGGCTGGGAGACGCGGAGAAGGTGGCGGACGCTGGGCACAGTGGTACAAGGCATCGCCCCATGGCCGCGATCCCCAGCGGGGTCAGAGGGTTTTGGGGAGCAGGCGCTGCAGCTGGGCTGGTGCGCTGCGGGGTGCAGCGGCTGGGATGTAGCAGCCCTGGTCCCACACGGCGGCAGCACGGCCAGATCCAGAGCAATTCCTCTACCAAAACCAGGCGTCGCGCTTAAACACGGTACCAAGCTAACGCTGGCACAGACCCACGCTGACCTGCAAGCCTGGACCCTGCGATGCCCGCTGCGCACGCAGACAGCCGCGGTATGAAAATCCACCCCGGCAACAAAGCCACAGTGGTTCCCGCGAGCACCCGGCCAGGTGAGTGCATGCAGCCACCCCGATGTGCCTATTTCAGGGACGACGGGCCCTCAGCCCTGCAAAGCAAGCAGCCAAGTGAAACCCCGAGGGGGTTTTGGGCTGAGGAGGACCCGTTTAAGAACAAGGTTTGCTACCCTAGTTATGAGATGCTCCCATTGCCTGCGGTCTGGCAGGAGAGGCGGAGCAAGGCAGGAAAACCGAAAAACAAAAGGAATAAAGGGCACAAGTGGACAGACTCACCAGAAAGGAAAAAAAAAACACCTCTTTGAGGAACATTAAGCACGCGGCCATGGGGCAGGGGGGCACGCAACCCAGCACAGAACGAAGGGTCTGCATCACGTGCGCTGTGGGACCCCACAGAAGAGCAGCAGCACGCAGGGGGCTAGGGGGGCCTGGGGCCGCAGGGGGACGATTGACCGAGCTGGTGGAGTGGGTTAAAGCTCTCTGTTGGCACAGGGGGTCATCATCCTCTGCAGCTGCCCGGTGCCACAGCGGCTTGTCCTGGTGAGGCTGTGCTGCTGGGATGGAGCTGCAGGAAAGGGGCTGGTGCAGGGCTTCAGGGGGACGTCTCCAGGCAGAGGGTTGTGCTGCCTCACCAAGGTGCGTGCCTGCACCCCCGTGCCTGTCCCCGTGCCCAAACCCCCAGCTGGAGCCACACGCCATCCCAGTGCCATGTGCTGGGAGCAAAACCGCCCCCTGAGCCAGGTTTCACTCTCCCCCCCCTCTTCTTCCTCCTCCTCCTCCCACCAGAGCCTCTTTAGTTAAAAGCTACAACAGGAGGGGAGGGATGGGGGGGGATAGGGGGAAGCCTGGTTTTCCTAATTAACAATTAGCACAGAGTGTGCTGCTAATTATGTGGTTCCATGTAATTAAGAAGCTAATTAGTGCAGTGTCAATTAAGATTTAATTAGTACCCTTGTCAAAAATACTTGAAAGCGCAGTTTATATGCAAGTACTTCAATATTTCAATGGTCATGATCTCCCCAACGCGGCGAGCGCCTGCTTGCCAGCCCTCGTCGGAGCCTGCGAACAGCTCTCCTGAGTTTATTGATATTGTCCTTTAGAACACTGTTGCATGTATCTCTGTAACAGACGCTTGTATTGATTCTGCAGGCAGCGGTGCTGGTGGCGTGGCAGAGCTTTGCTTCCCATCAGGATGGGGCTCTCACCAGCCACCGGCATCCCCGGGGCTGTGCCGGCTGGGCACGAAACCTCCCTCATCTGGGCCACCCGTCACACAGCCAGGAACTCCGGCACCTGCAGGACCTCGGCGCCGGGAGCACGGGGCCACTGAGGCTTTCTTCAGCATCAGCCACCACTGAGCAGCTCTGGACAACCCTGTGTTGCCCAAGCCCACGCACAAGCAGCTTCCTTGCCTCCAAGGAGCAACCAGGGTCTTTTTAAAGGCAAGCATGCAACACCCACAGTGGTAATACTTTGTGCACCCAAAGGCTTTTACTCCCGTAATCATCCCTGCTGTCTCCAAAGATGACAACTACTTGCCTGTGGGCACACCAGTGCCCAGACCTAAACCTATGTCCTTCCAGTTTGGAAAACAGTAGGACAGCTGGACCACACTGCACATCCTCAAAGGGACAGCTCAGACCAGCGCTGGCTGTGCTGCTCAGTGGGGCTGTGCCCGAAGCTGCTGTTTCACCGAGCTCCAGACCCTCCTGCCACAGAGATGGGACAGCAAAGGGTCCCAAAAAGCCCCAGGGAGCTGAAGGTGGTGGCTGATGATGGCAAAGCAAGGAGGAGACATGAAGGAAGGATGAGGAGGAGAGCCAGGGTGAATAATTTCCACCCCAACACCTGAATCAGCAGCATCTCTACAGTGCAGAGAAAAACTTCCCTCGGCCGGGGCTCGGTCCTGGCATGGGGTCTCACAGCTGCCCATGGTGCTCCCAAACTCCTGCCCACGGTGATCCTGGCTTGGGATCGCCCAGGAATTTCTCATGTCAGGAAGGGTGTGGGCTGAGGCAGGAGGAGGAAAGGAAGAAATATATCAAGGGTTCTCAAGGCTTCCAGAGACATGAAAACAAAAACCCACCTATACAAACAAACCAGGGAAAGTCTCCACAGTTTGTAAATCATCCTCTGCAAGCAGCTCGAAGTCTCCCAAGCCCAGAGACGCAAGGAAAAGAGCCAGCCACTCGCTATTTTTCAACTGGGAGGCGTGGGGCTGCTTGCAGGGAGCATATGCCATGACAGCGGCTGGGAGGGGAAACAGCTTCCCAAACTCACAGCTGGCTTCCGCGCGCCCCTGGGAACCATCCCTTGCCAGGCACAGGAGCTGCTGTTTGCCACATTCTCCTCCAGCAAACCCCTGCCCTCGCCCCGAGCGCTTTCCCGCGGGTACATCCACCCCCTGAGCGCGCACACGCACACCTCGGGACTTGCAAACTCCTCCAAAGCCACACACGTCACCAGTGCCAGCAAACTAAAGCCTGGCTCGCTGAGGAAGCTGGTCGCCACGTATTTGGGGTCTTACAGATTAAGTTTATGCAGCGTGGGAACGCACGCCCGGCTCGGGCATGGACAGGGTTGCTGCACCAAGCACTAACCCGTCCCAAAGAGCACCGGAGCAGGAGCCCACTCCCGCAGCAGACCCAATGGCCCCATCAGCCACACGAACATCTGAGGCTTTGGCATTTTCACCGGCCATCCCACCCCCTGCTGAGCAGGTATTGCCAAGAAATGAACAAGTTGAGCATGGACTGGAAGGTTTATGGTCTCAAGGAGGCTTGGGAGTGAGGTGGTCCACAGAATAATCTCCTCGGGCAGATAAAAACCTTTAGGTTTGTGCTTCTTGAAGCAATGCCCAGTCCTCCAAGTGCTGCAGTAGAGCAAAACCTCACTTGGGATGTGGCACGGAGTCCCATACGTGCATGCACGGAGCTTGACTGCAAAATGACGCCTCGAAATGGCAGCTCCCGAGCAGCTCCTCGTGCCGGGATGGGAAAGCCTTGTCCCGTTTGAGCCTAATCCCCAGGCACAGCTCCTTGTGCCAGACCAAGGGACCAGGCTGGAGCCCGAAGGAGCTGGCATGGAACATCACTGGGGGGTGGACCATTTCCCCACCGCACTGGAGGGTTCAGCTCCTGCCCAGGTGACAGTGGTTGGTTTTTCATCCCAGGGAGCAACAGGGGCTGATTTCTTGCCTCTATGCTAATTGTCTCCCTGCAGGAAGCTTTCAGTGGTATGTTGAATAGCTGAAAAACCCCTGAGGGACTAAAATAGGGTCAGGACAATCCCCCACGGATGAAACCAGATGGAAAGGAAGCAAAGACCAGGACAGCATCAGAGTTGAATAGCCACGGGGCTCTCAGTGCCAGCCATAGGAGGGGACCCCCCATCTGCTCCCCAGGCAGAGCCAGGACCTTGGATTTCAGGGGCTGGTGAGGACAGACCCTGTATCGCCCCGTGGCTTTCAGCAGGGCTACCCCACGCACTCAGGTCCAACAGGTCTTTGCTGTCCCACCCTGGGCATGCTGCCACAACCCCTGGCTCTGACGAGGTGGAGGGGGACATGTGGGTTTATCGCCTTGTTTCAAAGGGGAAGAGAAGGAGATGGGAGATGGAGCAGCCCATCCTCAAAGCAGCCGCAGCAAACCCACCTCCCAGACGGAGCTGAGCCCAGGAAAGCCACCGCTCCGGAGCTGCGCAGATGGAGGGACAAGGAGCCCCGGGGAGCATGAAGGAAGCACGGGAGGTGCTGGGATTTTTTCCCCCCCTCTTTCCCTTCTCCCTCCCCCATGCCTTGTATGCGGCTGAGCCGCCTGCTCTCCCACAACGGCTGCCAAAATACAGCGAGACAGGGTATAATTACAGACACTTACTGCGGCCATTACACCACCAGCACGGTCTGCGCAAAGTGACACACGACCCGTCAACTCCTTATTCACGCCATTAAGGGGACTCATTAGCATCTTCGCTCAGAAGCAAAATTACCCTCACTGCTCATTTCAAGATGTCATAAATTTTAATTTAGGACCCAAAGATAGCACAATGGGAGCGAGCTGGCTCTCTCCGACAGTCGCTGGCTGGCTGAGGGAGGTGGTGGGAGGGAGGTGGTGGTGTTGGAGGGGGGAGGAAAGAGAAATGAAAGGGCTGGTTTGATAAAAGATGGTGGGGTTTTAAGGAGAGATGGGGAAGGAGGGAAGAGAAGATGTGCCCAAAGGCCTGGCAAGTGCTCTGCCCCATTGGAGGCAATGGAGGAGGAGGGAGCCTGCTGAGGGACGAATGCTTCCCTGCAAGGAGTGGGAGAACAGGGGCAGCGCTGGATCCTGCCTGGGCACGGCATACAGCAGACCCCGAGTTCTGAGCCACCAGCACAGCCCAGCATCACAACTTGGTCCTTCCGAATCCCCTTCCCCAGGAGACTGCCCTGACACAGCAGCATCACCCAGGGCTGGGCACTGGCCAGGTTCCGCTGCGAGATCTCCCCCAGCCAGCCAGCGGGAGGTCGGGCAGAGGGGTCCAGCCCCAGCTCCCGGGGTGGAATGCAGAGACCGGAGGGACAGAAACCCAGGGATGTGATGCTGCAGCTGCAGCATCATGATGCATCCCTGTGTGAGGATGCCCGTGGCACACATATTGCTTTAGAAGCACATTAACGGTAGATACAAACTGTCTCAAGCAATCCCATTACCACCACTCCATTCGTTACCACTCATCAGCCGAGCAGCGAGAAGTGCGGTGGGGACTGCTCAATCCACGGGGCTCAGCTCAGCCCCCGGAGCCCAGGGCACCCCCTGGCCCGGCTGTCCAGCTTCATATCTATCCCACCTGGACCTGCTGGGCTGGGATGTTTGCAGCCTGTGGCTCAGCAGAAGAGTAGAAATGTGCTACAGCCTCCCACAGAAAGGTTGCTTTTATTCTAGAGTAAAAGCAGCTGTTGGAACCGCATCTGCACAGGGCACGCAGGACATCCTAGAGCAACTTTTGCAAAAAACCTTCCAGCCCCTATCCCCCATGGTCAAGCCCTGATAACCTCCCTGTGCCCTCCTGGCTGGGTTGTTGGTACCCTACCTGTGCCAGGAGATGCCCCTGCGAAGGCGACCACGGGCACCCCTTCCCTTCCACCCCAGCCCAGGGTGCTTGCATAAACCTTGGCAATGAAGGAGAGACACCTCCTCTCCCCGCTCCTCTGCAAACTCTACCAGGACCAAACACAATTACAAACCTCTTAAACTTTACCAGCTACCAGGCTACATGATTAATGAGTTCAAATGTCCACATCTTGAAAAAACGGGGAGGGAGGGGGGAGAATTAGAAGAAAAGCAGCTCCAATTACAGGCGGCTGAGGGACTCTGGACCACTCCTGTGCTATAAGAACATATATCCAGAAAGGTTATGTTAATTTTTAATGTACAAGACTGTAATTAATTTCTAGGGCTGGCTGGATTAGCAGAGAGTGTAAATTCCAGGCTCAGCTTGGGCTGCAGTTAAACCAACCCCACTGAGGGCTGGGGCTGCGGGCTCCCCGGCGCTGGGAGCAGCGCCATGCGGAGACCACGGCTCTCGGTGGCTCCCGGGGACACCGTGTCCCCACTCCCAGACCCGGCAAGAGCCCCTTTGCCAGCCTTGGGACACGGTGCTGGTGGCACCAGGGATGGGGTTGCCGCAGAGGGTCTGGCCACCCCTGCACCGCGTCCGGCATTTGAGGTACTAAAGCATCCAAAGAGGCTTTGGAAAGGTAGAAATACAAAATAATCCCTCCAATGGCCTTTGGGGAGACTGCAAGGAAAGGGTCTGGACCCAGCAGGCAGGGATCATGTGGCCTGGAAATACAGTAAGTTTTGAAAGGAAAGAAAAGGCTCCATTATTCTCCCATTAAACTCTCCCCAGCTCTCCCCCCCTCTCCCTTCCCTCTGTCAGTCTTTCATTCACTCGCTGACTTCCCCCAGCCTCTCCGAAGACAGATCGTTCCCTTAATCACTCTGGAAAAGAACCCCAAGCCGATATAATATTATAATTAATTAATTCACTAAAAAGGTATTAAATTTCTTTTCCCCCCTGTGGATATTATCTGAATTCATTGACCTTTAGAAAAATCACCCTCTAATTGTAACCAGGTTCAAGTGCATTTCCAGCCTGTCCCTTTTACATTAATAATATCTTCCAGGACTCCACTATGCTGCTTAAATATTGTATAAATTTCACTGCCCCCTCAAAAAAAGGAGAGAGAGAAAAGCATGAAATGAAAACTCTGAGCTGATTAAACCAGCTCTGGAGCGTGGGGGAAGAGGTAAAAGGACTCCACGGTGGTCTGGGAGATGGACAAACCCACAGCGGGACCCCAGAGCGGCTCGGGACAAGGAATCCCACATCCCCAAGGTCCCTGCGGTCCCCAGCTCCCAGCTGGGAGGAAAATCCCAGGACCAGAATGCAGGGCAGCTCCGAGGCAGAGCATCCTTGGAAAAGCAAACTGCCAAGCACTTTGGGGTGCAGCTGCTTGGGAGAAGACGCCACAGCACGTCCACGGTGGTCACTTTGGGGTGTCTGTGTGGCATGACTAGCGCAAGACGACTGGATTTTCAGAGAGGTTTCTAAACACTGAGACAAACGGGGCACTGCTCATCTCAGCCTGGCCCTTCCTGGGGTCCCAGCACCTCCGTGGGCCTCAGAACCGCTGCTCCCTGGCTTTCTGTTGCCGCAGCCACTGCTCTTTTCATTCCAGGTGCCTGCTGTCCCCTTTTCTGGTTGCAGGGGCAGGGCTCCGCTGCTCTGATCTCAGCAAGACCATGCTCGAACGGCAGGCCAGCCAGCAATTGCTCCAGCATCCGGCACTGTAAATTCAGTGTCAGCCACGGAAAATCCAGCTGGGCGGCTGCTGTCAAGTCTATCAAGTATCCCGGGCCAAAGCTCCCCCTGGCAGAAGTCCCAGCCCTGCCAGGGCCAGCAGAGAAGGGCCCTTTGCCTCCGGCAGAGACTTGGGGGTGCAAATTCCTGCTGCTCTACCCACCCGCTCGGGAGGCAGAGCTCAGCCTCTCCCAGCACCCCAGCCTTTCTCAGCCAAATCTGGCATGCCGGGCCATGCACAGCCAGCTGGGAGCTGGGGTTTTTCTCCACGGGGCTTGAGCCTGGAGAGTTTGCATCCCACCAGGAAGGGGCTGCTCCGGCATCAGCGCTCTGCACGAGCTGCCACCTGCACCACAGGGGCTCAGCGGCAAGGGCCAGGTCACCTCCCCTGTGTCAGCCTTTGCATCCTCACCTGGGTGGTGGGGAAACCGAGGCATCGACCTTCTCCATGTCCTTCTCTGTGAGGGAGCGGCTTTCTACTGGCACCTCATTTTCCTCTTCCCGGGACTTTTTTCCAGCATACTTTTACCCCTCTTCACAACCAGCAAGCCACCATCCTTCGGCCCCAGCTCTCCTGACCCTTTGGTTTACAGCACACGGCCACTCCTGCCGAGGCCCCAGAAATCCTAACAGCCATTAAACTGTCTGCAAGGGCTCCACGCACGGCCCAAAGGGCGCCCAACCCCATAGCTTTAAAAAGCTGCTGATGGAAAAACAACAGGCCAAATACATCCAGGGAGTAACCCTTCCAAGCCAGGGACTCACCCAGGGACCAACCTAGCCCCTTCTCTTGTAAGCGATTTCTGGAGAGGCATCAGAGGTTTTCCAGTCTCTCCCTCTTTTATTACATGCAAAGATTTACTTGCAAAGAGCTGCTTCAGTTTCTCGAAGCCAAGGCAGCCGTGCTGCCTATTCCCCCACCTGAAAAAGCCATCCCTTCCTCCTGACCTCATCCCAACTGTTGCCACAACAACCCCCGACGTCACCAGCAGAGGATTAGGGCTTCAGGTGGGGAAGGAGCAGCAGGAGTAGCCGAGGCAAGCGCCAGAAAGGAAATGAAGGGAGACAGGGGAGAAGGAAAACTCGGCAACAGCCCAGAACCGAGACGGGATGGCTTCCAGATTGCGGGTCCGGTCGGTCCCACACCAGGGATGCCAGAAAGCCGTGCAGGGACGCCTCAGGCCCAGAGAGCCCAAGGCTTGGGGTGGAACAGGGGAAGCCCCTTGAGCCATCTCCCACTCCTCTTGCTGCCTCTGCACCGCTCTTTGCTCTGGTCTCCAGGGAAGGGCTCCCTTGCTCGGGTGAGCATCTTGCTCCAGAGGTGCCACGGGCCGGGTTGGCTAGCGCTCGTTCCTTCTTGCTTCAGGATCAAGCCCGTCTTATGTTTTATTAGAGGGGTTTTTCTTCCCTCCCCAAGAAAACTTTTTGTAGAAAATTCACTGGGACTTGAGAAGCAGCTTGCCAACAGCATTTGTGAGGCGGACTGGAGACATGTCTATACAGCGGTACCTAACGGATGGTGCTGGGGAAGTCGCAGCTCCCTCTATGCAGATCTCTGTCTTCAGACAAGTCCAGTCTGACAAAAAAACCACAACAGAACCAATCCCAGCCTTAACACCTTTCGCACAGAGCAGGCCACAGGGATGGATGCAGCCGCATCCTCCTGGAGAGCGTGGTACCCACGGCTCAGCCTCCTGGCACTGCACGTCAGAGGGTTTCGATCCTGTCCCAGCTGGGCGCGGGTGCTTGCCCCGTACTCACGCAGCCCCTGCCTGCAGCCCCTCCGCTCTTCTCCAGCCCAGTTCACCACCCAGCCTCTTCCAGGGGCTCTCCCTTTCCCCAGCTTTTACTGGCACTGTATTCGTAGGGAGATTAATAACTCAGCAAGCTGGTTCGTTGGAGGTGCTGAGCGTACGGCCCGCAGACAGCAGCAGCGCAGCACCTCTGCCTGCCGGCCGGTTTGTTTGCACCCCTCCTGCCTTTACCAAAGCCCACGCAAAGAGGGGCACGGGGCAGCAGCCCGGGCGAGGGGGAGCCGGTGGCAGGCTGTTGTGGTTTAATCCCAATCGGCAACCANGCGCCGAGGCGAGGCCCCCCCCGGTGCCCTGGCAGAGGGGCTGCGCCGGGAGCCGCCGCCCGGCCCCCGTGGGCTGAGCCCGGCCGCAGCTCATCACACCCGCCGCAGCCCCAGCCAGCGCTCCCTCCCTTTTATATCCCACTCCCAGCCTCGACACCGACTTTTTTTTTTTTNTTTTTCCGTGGGTGGCTCACAGGCTGTAATTAAGAGCCCTTCTCTCCCGCCTGCCCCAGCTCCCGTCTCCAGCAGCTGCTGTTTAAGCAAAGGAAACCCCCTTTCGTCCTCTCTCTCCTTTATAATTTTTTTTTTTTCCCCTCCCTTCTGAACATAAAGGGATGACAGTGCTCCAAGCCAGGGTCTTTTGCATTTCTGAGTTGGTTCTGTTAATTGGAAGGAGGGTTAAGAATCTGCAAGGTCGTTTCAATCTACATCTGACCTTCAGAGTAATCCTCTATGCCAACACCAGAGCATGTCATTAAAATGAGGCCCTCTACCATATCCCGGCATCCCTTTATTCTCTCCTTGTGCACATTAATTGCTCATAAGTTGATTTGATCTCCCTATTCTGCAAGAAGTAAATTGCCCTCTTATTTCGCCATTTTCATCCTGTTTTCTTAATTAGGCCCTTAAAAATCTCTAGGGCCTCAGCCGGGCCGCAGGCCTCATCCTGGGAATAAATTTTGATCTCAGCCTGATAAAGAGTGAGCAAACCCGGAGATTGAACAATGTCATTCTCCCCCCTCCCTCCCCTCCACACTATTCTCTTGACATGAAAAGGCTATCAGTTTTTCTCTGTGTTAATATAGGAAATAATTCACACTTCAGGCGTTGTTCTCTATTTAGTGCTCACACTCCCCAGATAAATCAAATCAGTTTTTTTTTTTTTTTAAGTGTCTAAAACTACTTACTCTTTCTCTCTCCCCCAGCCTCCTCACTCTCTTTTTTCCCTTCCTTCTTCTTTTAATAAAGTTTCCAAGATTAGCCCCTGTGATTTTCCATCCTGGGAAGTCTATTTTAAAGGCGGATTTTCTTTTTTTTTTTCTCGTGTGTGTGTGTTTAACACCATCACAGAGGGGAGTGGGGGGCAGCAGGAACCTGGCACGTGCCTCCGCATGCAGAGAAGCACAGACAGGGTCTGCCAACGTGGCGTGCAATGAGTTTTGCCAGGCACGGGCTCAGCCCCCTGCCCAGTCTGGCAGGGCAGCAGGAGACTTCGCAAGCCTGTTTCTCCCCTTGCTTGCACCGGGCAGGAGGGTCCCCAGCCTGCAGCACGTCTGCAAACAGGAGGAGGGGAATACCCTGCCCCAAAGCCTGCCCGTACCAGCGGTCTGGGTCCCCAGCGGGGCTTTGCAGCACCCAGGGGTGATGCTACGCCAGCCCCAGCAGCGAGGAAGGGGCAGCAAAGCCCCCACACCTGCTCCAGGGGCCACCCAACAGGTAGGAAACACACCTGAGCTCCTGGGACGGCTCCACCATCGCTCTCAGCCAGCACAGCCACCACAAACCTGCCCCATTCCTGGCACCACGCTCAGCCCCAGGGACACAGCTCCTTCAGCTCTGCTCTCTGGGGCCTTGTGACTATTATTAATTAAGGAACCAAGCCTGGTTCCAATTAAGCAATCAGCAGTGGGTCAGCACCTCACTAGTCCCAGCTGTGCTCAGCACTGGGAGCCACGGACCTCCCTGAAGCACCCAGCTGTGGGGCTGGCACCCGGCGGGACGGGCAGGGGGGACCCTGAAAACCCCAAACCACCCTGGGACCAGCTGAGTGGCGGCAACGTCGGGGCTTCCCCCCTCTAACTGAGCCAGGCTTTCCTGCAAAAAAAAAAACAACCCCACATCCCACAAGCAGCCCCCTAAATCCAGAGCAGCTCCGCTGTGAGACAGGGATGCTGCTGCAGGCTGTCCTTCGGGCATGGCCTTGGCATCGCTGGGGGAAAGCGGCTCTGGGTGCTTTGAGCTCCACGACCCTCCCTCCTCTGGGATGAGAAGAAACAGCCCACGCTGCAGCGCTCCAAGTTGTTGTAAATAAATATATTTTAATGATTCTTCTTTCATTCCAGTTCATTCTTTTATACATTTATTTATAAAACAGTAGTAAAATTTTTTAATCAGAGCACAGTGCATTAAAAAAAGAAAAATAAAACAAACAAAAAAACCCCAAAAGATTAAAAAAAAAATCCACAACGGTTTACTCATGGCCGGGGGAGATGACACGTCTCGCGCTGCGCAGCGGACGGTCCTCTGCCCGCCGGCGCCAGGAGCGGGGCCAGAGCACACACGCACCCCAGCCAGCCCCCACGTGCCGTGTACCAGCAGCAAGGGCTCTACAGCCACGACAATCCCAAGCGACCAGGGGTTTCATGTGCCCACCCTGAAGCACCTGTGCAGACCCTTCGGTGTCCGCAGATCCACAGATCGCCCACGTCTATAGGTACTCAGCACAGCGTACGGGGTGCCGCCGCCCTGCCGGGGGGATTATTCTCTTTACAGGCACTAATGGCAGCGCACGGAGGATGCCAAGGCCTCCCGTGAACGTGCGGGGTGAAGCAGCCCCAAACCTGCCAGCGCACATCCCGGTGCCCCTTGCCCGGCGCCCCAGTGTCCTCTCCGCCCCTTTCCCTGCACCCCTGCAGGGCAGCAGCCAGACCCTGCCCTGCCCCAGTGCTCCAGGACACCTCCGACTCCTCCTCCCTCTTCCTTTCCCCCTCTCCTCCCCACCTTCTGCACTTCCCCACACCCTCACGTCTGGCAGGCACCTCTCTGGGGGGGCAGCTGGGCTGTCCCCCACCTCACAATCCCAAATCCAGCCACGATGGAGCAAGCTTGTCCCTCCTTGGCTGGGCTTTCCCCTCGCGGTCCCAGTCCTGTGACATCCCCCATCCTTGGTCCGGGACAGGGTGCTCCCAGTGACCCCCATCCCCGCATAGGCTCCTGTACATCCAGCCATAGCTCCCACGGCCCGGGGGGCTGATGCTGTGCTACAGTGCAGGACCACAAAGGGGTCTCCTCTCCCCAGCCTTCCCTGTGCTCCCCTTCGGACTTTCCAACAAATTGGTGCAGTATTTTCCCTGGGAATAGCATCCCCCTCCCCTGCCCAGCTCCTTCCCCACCACCAGCCAGGATGAGAAGGCAGAAGACGATGCAGAGCCCAAAGCAGCTCCCCATCACCGAGCTGTCCTGGCTGGGGAACAAGCTGGTGATGCTGGGAAGAGAAATAAACCTCGCGAGCCAAAGGCAGAGAGCGGCAGCTTACATTTGGCAATCGGTACAAATCGACCCCTGGTCCCCGGCCAGAGCCTGAACCTCCACGCCCAGATGTGGGGCAGGACACCCACTTTCAACAAGTATCCCCCCAAAAAAGCGTAAACCCCCTTTATCCTTCCCCCTGAAGAGCCACAGCTCACTGTTACGGAGCAGAGGCACCTCTACGGGGATGTCCTGAGCGAGGCTGAAGGTCTCCTGGCACCATACAGACCTTGTCCAGAGGCCAGCAAGGTTTTGGGGTAGCGAGTGCTGCCAAACCCTGAATGGGGGTCCCCCTGCAAGGCAGCAGGGTCACAGCAGGGGGTTGACCGACCATCAAACACCCTGTCCTGGTCATTTTGGAAGCCCTGAACATCGACCTGAAATTGTAGCCTCAGACGCAGCTCACTCGGACAATACCCCCCGTGCCCTGTGGATTAACTTGCTCCAGCTAAGCACCTCTTCTCCAGCCCTGCAACCTGGAGAGGCAGTGGGTGCTCCAAGGAAGGAGGAACCGTGAAGGACGTGGCACCGTGAAGCATCTATGGGGCTCGGAGGCCACTGCTGAGGAAGACTTGCTGGGGACGTGGGCTCCCGGAGTGGGGTGGCAAGGAGGCAGCAAGTCAGACAAAAAGCTCTGAGCATCGTCCCTCTCCTCTCCTCCCAGGGACTCGAAGGCTCCTGCCTGCTCCGGCTCTGGGCCAGCACCCTGGGGAAGGGGGACAGTCCAGGAGGGTTTTGCTGAAAGGCAAAGCAGTCGAGATCACGCTCCCAGGCTGGGGAATCTGCAGTCAGGCCAACGCCACGGCAAGGCAAGAAGGTCCGCTCCAGCTCCTGGCAAAAAAACACTTGCGAAAGACACAGCGGTACCCGGCGAGCCTTGATCCGAGACCCCCGTTGCATAGAGAAAAGGTACTCCTACGTAGATTCAAGTGCGCGGCAGGACGGGCTCCTCCTGCGAGAAGAGTGCCCTGTAACTTCACTAACCAAACTTGAAGGTCCAGTCCTCACCCCCAGAGTCAGAGCAGCTCCTCGTCACAGCATGTCTGCATCCTCCATGCTGAAGCTGCTCCGGCGACTGCTGGCCTTGGAGGCCTCCGGGGACATGGCCGAGAACAAGGGGTCAGAGGCCAGAGGCAGCATGGTGTCCTGCATCAGCATTAAGTCCAGCTCCTTCTTGGATAGGGATGGGAAGGAAGCACTGTGGCCGGGCTCCAGGCTGTCTGGGAAGCCCCGGGAGCCGTCGTCGAAGCTCAGGCTGTGGGTAAAGTCCAGCTGGTGGTAAGGAGACTGGGGTGGTGGAGGCAGTGCCGGCTGCGGCTGTGACTCCGGGTCTGGGGGTGGCAGCAGTGGCTCCAGCGTCGCCTCATCCCCGCTGGCTTCTTGCTTGACCACCTGCTGAGCCAGCTCGGCCACGTTGACGCCCGAGGGCGAGGAGGTGGGCAGCCCATGAACGCGTGCCTGCATCTCCAACTCCTGCCAAGAGAGCACAGGAGGTCTGTGGTGGGGACGTCACTGACGGGGACGCAGCACACAGGCATCCACAGAGTTGGCAGGGACAGAGGGACCGAGAAGCTCACAGGGAAGGAGCCCGCGGAAGAGGTGAAGGGTGGAAAATGGTGACCATGCAAAGCTCAACAACACTCACTGTGGTGACCTGAGCCTCAGACGTCTGGTTTGTCTGAAGACTTTGTTCCTGGTGACTCGACAGCCGTAAGAGGGAGGAGAGCCTCTGCCCGTCCCCTCGGTGGGGAAGCAGTGAGCTGCTCGTGGGGCTGGAGCAGAGCGGAGGGAGGGAAGAGCACAGGGAAGCTCACCTGGATGCGGAGCAGCAGCTGCTTATTTGTCATCTCCAGACGCCGTGAGTGATTCTCCAGGTCTCGTGACCTCTGCAAGTCCTTCTGCATCCTCTTGATGTAGTCCACAGACGCCTTCAGGATTGTCCCTTTGTTCCAGCGCACATCTCTGCCGTGCAGGATGGAAAAAGAGATTGCCACCTGCATGCCAGCAACATGTCCCCTCACCCCTGCTCCAACTAAAAGCTCCTCTGCAAGTCTCGCCTGCCATGAGGCCAAGCGTCGAGCAAGGCCACAAGACCCGCAGTTATCCCAGCCTCGCAGAAACCACCAATACGTACAGGTCGTTGGCCTTGGGGATCAGCATCCCCAACTCCTTGATGCGGTCGTTGATGTTAAACCTTCGCCGTCTCTCGACTGCAGGGTGAGAAGAGAGAGGAGGCGGTAAGGAAGCAGCAAGAGCAGGAGAGGCTCCATGTCCCACAGACCCCGCTGGCCATGTCGCGCTCCCGGCTCGTGGGGCTGGGAGCCACTGTCCTGCCCCAGCCAGACCCTCCAGAGTTGGGGGGCTCAGGATGAGAAACCGCTGGGGCCAACCCCTTGGCACCTTGCTCCTGTCCGTCGCCCCAGCTGGTCTGACCTTCCCCCCGTGCTGAGGAGAAGGACAACAGGGTGTCTCCTGCACCACAGATATTTTGCAGAGCCGGGAAAGAGGGAGTCATGGCAGGGGGCTGTGGGGCTGTTTCCTGAGGGTGAGATGGGATGGAAAGAGGGATCTCGGACAGAGGGAAATGAAGATGGAGAGGGATGGGGAAAGGGCTGTGGGTGTGGGAGAGGGAAAGCTGTGCCACCCACGGGCAGCCAGCACCAAACTCACTCAGGTTGTGATTGTCTTTCTTCTGGCGCTCTTTTGCCAGGGCTCGGCTCTCGGCATCTGCAGTGGAGACCCACAACATCACCTGGAGGGGACGAGGCTGTATCTCCCCCCACGAGCATCCCGGGCTGGCATCAGAGCACCCCGGCATCCCCCAGAGCCCCCCTCCCCACCCGCGGGCAGCCCCGGCCAGTTCTGATGCTCTCCATCACCGCCAGCTCCCCGCCGGCTCCGGGGCCAGGGATGTACCTGTCAGCTCTCTCTTCTGGGTGAGGTCGGCAGGGCAGGAGCTGCTGGTGACACCTACGAGAGAGGCCGTCACCTGGGGGTCTCCGCTATAGACATTCATGTGACTGCTGGACATCGGCAGCTGAAAAACAGAGGGGCAGGTGGGTTAGCTCCATCCGGGGCCACGGGACCGGGGTTCAAGCCCAGCTGCTTGGCCTCTGGGATGTGAGTGCGTAGCCCAGGCAGGTGTAATTGTCTTCCTGGGCCCTTAAAACAGCTATAATCAGAGTAGTAAAGAAAACAGCTCTTCAAAGGGTGCAGCTGATCCCCTCCCACGGCCAGCATCTAAAATAGGGCAGACGAATCACATCTGAGAAGGGCCTAGCAGGATGAATCCCACCGGGAGGCACAAGCTGGCATATGGATCCGACCCGGGAGACAGTGCTGCCATGAGCGAGCTTCTGGCTGGGAAACCTCTCCCGGCACCAGCATCCGCCAGCACTGCAGTGGACACTTGCTCCCTCCCCATGCCCCTCTCCCATCCCTCCGGCTTTTTGTAAGGGCTCCCAGCTGTCATTAAAGAGGAAAAGAAGTTGAAGAACTGGCTCTTGCAGTTGCAGCAGGGAGATCTCGCTGCCTCCCTTCCCCCAGCCCAAGGTCCCCAGGGACATCTGTCCCAGGGACAAAGCTGGACTTGGTTGGAACCTGGGCACTGCTGCAGGGATGTGGCAGAAGGACAGGTCCCCTCCGTGCCACCTCCGTCCCTGCAAGCGCGGGACTGCGGGACCCCCCCAGCCACCCTCCATCCCGCAGCTCAGGGTCTGATCTCTTCCTAACGTGCATCAGAGACTCACTGTGTTGGGCATGTGGACTTCAGGGTTCATATAGCCCAAAACGTCATCCAAGCGCATGATGTCATCAATGACCTCATCGAACTGAAAGGGAAAGGCGTAAGGTGCCAATGGGCTTCTCTGCCCTTTCCAGCACCTTTGCCTCCCCCAGCAGCTCGGTGGCATCTCACCTCCCGCTCGGGATTGGAGCCAATGTTGAGCATGGCCATGGGGCTGTTGGGCGCACTGTTGCCCGCCGAGGAGGACATGACGTGGCTGGGTCGGACACCGGGGGATGCAGCAGGAGGTGGCTTGGGAGAGTGGCTGACGGGGCTGACGTGGGCAGCAAACTTGTTCCCGTAGGTTTCGGAGAGATAAGCCTGAACCTTCTTGTCCCGTGACTTCTGCAGGTGGTATGTAGTGGGGTTCTCCAGGTAGGACTGGACCTGCAAGAAGACAAACCATCAGGGATCTCCCACGCCGCCTCGGCCCCAGGGCAGGGGGGACACCCCCAGCACCGTACCTTGAGGACCTCCCCGGGCACGGGCGGTGGGGACTGGTAGTGGACGGGGGTGTTGATCGCTGGGGTGGAGGCCACCGGCATCCGCTGCTGCTGCATGTAGTTCATCATCATCTGCTGCTGCACGCGTTCCCTCTCGGCCTCCTGCTGCGCTTGCTGCTTCATCAGCTCCATCCGCAGGCCGATGCGGGACGCCATGGTGCGCCGGGGGGGTGGGACGCGGGCGCCCACCAGGCACGGAGGTGACCCTGAGAGGAGGACACGGCACGTCAGGAACAGCCCATTTTGCAGCAAGGAAACTGAGGCACAGTGAGGCAGCAAACACCCTGGAGCACCCCGACCAGCTGGTGACTAAGCCAGGACGATCGCCTGGCGCCAGACGGACAGGCCTGCCCTCCTGCCACAGCTCCCTGGGGAGAGCCGGGGCGCCCTGCGCAGGACGGGGAGGGCAGGGAGCAGCCAGGACCCCGCGCCTGGCGAGCGTGGACTCACGTACCGCCGGGTTCAGCTGGAGCGTGCTTTGAGCCACAACTTCCAAAACACCGGAGCAAACTAAGAAGGGCCGGGAAAAGCCAGAGCCCGGGAGCAGCGCGAAAGGGAAAGAGAAAGCAAGGGAAGAGCAGGCAGAAAAGGCCGGTGGGTGCCAGGAGCTGGAGGCAGGGTTTAACCCTCAGCCCGGCTGCCCCGAAACATCAGCTCCAGCGCGGGACGAACAACGCGGCTTCTGTGCGGGGCCGGCACGCGAGCGCGGAGGCGGGGGGAGGCGTGCGAGGCCCCCGCACCGCACAGACCAGCCCTTGTTCCCCCGTACAAAGGGGACGGCGGCCCGTGGAGGGTGGGGAGAGGATGCCGGGGCGAGGCGAGCTGCCCTACTCGGGCAGGACGATGGCTCTCCGAGGGACTGGTTTCCCGCACGGGGCTGGGATGGGGATGCGGGAGATGCTGGGCAGGATGGGGGTCTGGACCACGGCATCCACAGGGCAGGAGGTGAAGCGGAGTGCAGGACCCAAGGCAAATGCTGCCAGGGGAACAGGCAGGAGCCAAACACCCGGGGTTTGCTCTGCAGCAGCATAACCAGACAAATCTGGAGGGTTTCGCTATTTAAATACAATGTGTAATTGCAGACAAAGGGGCCACGGTGCATACAACACACCGGGGTTTCAGCGAGGCATCTGATACACAGTGCCACGCGATATCCTGAGGGGGAAATTAAATCAAGCCAGCATGGACAGAAATACGATTACATGGATCAAGAGCCAGCTATTGAACGGCAAGAGGAAGGTAATTAATTAGACATGGTGGCCCATCTAAAGGGGGATGGGAGATGAGGAGCCTGGACAGTTATCAATGGGAGCTTCGTTAAGACGGCTGTCACAAATGGCCTTAGAGGAGGGCACAGGGGGATGCTGGAGACAAGCAACAGCAGAGCCCTGGGAAAGGACCCAGTGATGCTGGGAACGGCCCGCAGCAGACAAAACAAGGCTGAAGGGGGATAAATCACAGCTGATGTGCAAGGGGGATGTAATAACCCCAAATATTGAGCTCAGGGTGAGAGGAAAAGCCTCCAAGAGCCGCGAGGAGAAGGGATGTGCCATCATGTCATGAAGGGACTGGATGTGCTTTGCAAATCCAACTCACGCCACACGGCCCGGGCACGGCCAGGGCAGGAAGGAGAAGAGGGCCCCACGAGAAAGATGTTTTTGGGGGGCTTCCAGCACCAGGGGAGAACAGGAAAGGGATTTCGAACCGTGCACAGGAAACTTCGTGGTCAGCCCCCACATTTGCAAGCAAGCAGCTACCCGTGGCCCCACAAAGCACCGTGAGCAGCAGCAGGGCTGAGCACGCCCCGTGGGTGGCTGCACAGGGACCCTGGCTCAATGGTGCAGGGTGGGGGGACAGGACGGGACAGGGAGGAGGAGAAAGCCAGAGCGGCCAGCACCTTGGGCGCTGGGGAAACCTGGTTTTGAGGGTGAGGACGGAGCTGCCTTGCTGCAGAGCCGGGGGGATCCGTGCTCTTCTCAGGAAGGGCAGCCGGTTACGTGGGGGCAGGACGGCGTTACATGAAGCGTGCCGAGGCGTAGCCACCCACATCACGGCACCCGCTCACCCCCGGCGGCCCCAGTCCCACCACCCTGCCTGGCTGCAGGATCCCCTCGGCTGCCCCTTTATAGGAAACAGTGGCGGGGGGAGCCACCAGCGCTGCCTTCTCCCCTGGGAAACTCCCAAGAAGGGGAGCTGCCGAGGGTGAGGATGGGGAAGGGCGGCCAGAGCCGGGCCCGATAAGGAGTAGGGGGAAATTAGGTCAGGTTTAAAATAACCTGCTTGGTTCTGCTTGGCTTCCCCCCCCCGCCCCCCGAAACACTGAGCAGCTTCTGCTTTCGCTCTGAGTCAGCTCCAGCCGGAGGACGGTGGGCGGGAGGGAGGCAGCCGGCGGTGGGAAAGGATGGGGACCCGGCCGCAGTGCAGGCACCCCATGCCGGGGGACACGTCCCAACCTTGGGGATGCATCCCACCGTCCCTTGGTCCAGGGGGGCAGAAATAAAGCACGCGGCTCCCTCCGGGATGTGTGTTTTGTCTGGGAAGGCAAAAGTTGTTAGCGTCCTGGAAAAAGCACAGCCAGCAGCTCTCCCACTGAGCTGGACCCATCCCCGTGCCAGGGGCAGCCCCAGCCTGGTCCCCACCTAGAGGGGACCCCAGTGAGGGCCCATCCTGGGGCACGGGCCACAGCTTGCCTGGCTCCGAGCGGGCAGCACGGCCAGCCAGGGCATGCCCAGGCATTGGGTTTCCTGGCGGGCGCTGCCAGGGCACCTGCTGGGGACATGTCCCCATCGGTCACAGAGAGGGAAAGAGGGGAGGGAGGAAGGTGGGGGGGGGCCCAGGGTGGACGATGGAGTAACCAGAAGGGGCTGGCAAGGGAGACAAGGGGCTGAAGGGCGGGAAGGTAGGAGGGAGCAGGGAAAGGGTGGATGCCCCGTCAGCTCTCCACATCCCAACCCCACCTTTCCTGTCTGGAGAGCGGGGTCCGGCGGCAGAGCGGACACAGGGTGGCTTTTCCATGCCTGGAGCAGCCAGTACCCAGGTGGGCCCTTGACCCCCCGCCCGTAGCACAGGGTGCGCTGCCCATCGGCAGAAGCCACAGAGCCGGGCTGATCCGGATCCTGGCTGCAGCCCCCAGCTCCACAGGGGAGCCCAAGGACCAGACCAGCGTCGAGCCAGGAACGCAGGGAAAAAGGACTGATTTCCCAAAGGAAACTCTACTTGTGCTCCAAAAACACTGCGACCCTGCCCCTGCCTCCCTGGAGTGGGGGAAAAAAGCTAATCCCACTTCATTGCAGGATTGCATTCTAAAGCCAGAGCAGCTCTTCCAGTGAAAACCTCCCTGGGTGCTGGCGAGCGGTGGGCTCCATCAGTGCCTGGGGGCTGCCCAGGCACCAGCCGTGCTCCACCACCGCACACCAGACCCGCCGCTGGGACAACGCGCAGGGCCGGAGCCAGGGAATTAATCTCCCTTCCAAATATCTCTGCTGCTATTTAGCAACACGGTTATTTCTGGACCTTTCTTACTTTTCTTCTGGGGGTGTTATTTCATCAAGAGCCCAACACGCTCCCCCCCACGCTGGGGCGGCACTCAGGGGTGGCTCCAGCCGGAGGATCCCCAGTGGCACCCAGATCTGCCGTGACCCTTGCTCATCCCCTGCAGGACTCTGCATGGCCCTCAGCTGTCCCCCGTCCCCACGGGAGCCCAGCAGCACCACAACCCAGGCTGTGACAGCCGGCAGCACGGGGTCGGCTGCTCAGCAACCGCTGGTACTTTTGGGAGTGACATCGGGTGCTGCTCCGCAACGCGGGGGGCCGGGCTGCCGCTGGACCCGCTGCAGAGAGCCGGCATGGGGCACCCAGTGCCACCCCAAAGGGAGAAAACACCCGGAGCCGCACCGCCACCCCGTGCCCACGCGGCACCCCGCCGCCTCCTCCCCGAGTGCATCGCTGCGCCCAGGTGTGGGTTAGAAATAAAAGCTGCCGTGAGGCAGTTTCCAGATTTAGCCCCTGCAAAATACAGGGGGATCGCGTTACCCTCCCCGGGCAGCCCGCGGGGAAGCAGCACCCGCTCTGCCTGTCCTGCCTGCAACGTACGGGCACACACACACACTCCGCACATGCAACACATCTGCTGCCCACCCCTTCGAAAGCTGGAGGGAGAAGAGGGGAGCGATGCCTCGCTCAGCCCCAGAGACGGCGCTGAGCACCCTGAAACTCATCGCACCAAGGAGCCGCCTGCCCAGTCCTGCTCCCTCGTGTGTGTTTATTTCCCGGTCGATTGTGGCCGTTTATGAGCGGAAAAATCAATCGGCAGCTTGAGCCAGGAGCGGGGACCCCTGGGGAAGGAGGGGAGCCGGGGCGGGGGCTGTGCCGCCCACCCACCCGCCGCTCTGGGCCGCTTCATTGATAACCAAGCTGGCAGCGAAAAGGAAAGGGAGAAGAAAGAAGTGAAAACAACTCTGCTTCTTGCTACTGGCAGCAAGCGTCCGCCGAGCCTTCCTTCCTCGTTTTTCTTTTTCAAATGCTGGGGGTGGGGGGGGCACAGGCGGGGGCGGCGAGCAAGGGAGCCCGCTGCACCCCACCCGGGCGAAGCACCCGCTGCTGTTTGGGGGCAGGCAGCGGCTGGCTGGGTCCAGGCAGCCGGGAGCCCGGCGGTGCTTGCTCCGCACCGAGATTTGCTCTGATGGCACCGAGCTGCCACCCTGCTGGGCACCCGCAAAGCCACCCCACGGGTGCCCGCAGCCCGGGGACGGGCTCCGCTGCCACCCCACTGTGTGGGGAATGGGGACAACGGGGCAGGGGTTACCTGGGTGTGGGACAGCGGGGCCAGCGGGTTCTCCAGGCGCCGGGGCCAGCAGGTTGCAGCTCCTCCGTGCTTCTCGCCAGGGCCAGCCTGGCTCCTGCGCCGGCCCTGCGTTTCCTCATTTTCAGGACCCTGCTTTTAACGTGGCAGCAGCCACACGGGGTGCAGGGGGGGGAAGTTGCAAAAAACCTCCAAACCTGCTTGTTTTTCTCACTGCCACACAGGAGTTAGCAACTGAGCTGGGAAAAAGCGTGGCAAAAATAGATGTAGCCACTGCCACCGAGCTCTCCGGGCTGCTGGAGCCCAGGCTGGGTCTGCCCCATGGCATCCCCTCGGGAGCTGCTGGCAGAGCAGCTGCAGTGCTGCCTGAAGTGACAACCTTGCCTGAAAATACGCCGAAGGACAAAAGCTGTCCCTTCTCCCTCTGGGGGACAGGGCACGCAGGGATCCCTCGCCCTCTGTGTGCCTGGAGCGGGTGCAGAGCGAGCACCGGCATTACGCAGCTGGATCCAGCCCCACATGCTGCCGGGCAGCACGCTGGGTCCCTCCGGCACCTGCAGCTGGTCCTCACCAGGTCAGCGATGCCAGTGCCGGCCGGGACCAGCCAGGACGGCGATGGCAAAGCCAGGGGATGACGAGGATGCCTGTTCGGCACCCCACGCAGCTGGCACGGTGCTGGGAACCCCCCCAATGTCCCCGTTAGGCAAAGCCGCTTTGCACCATGTCCCCTTCGCACCCGTGCTGGGTGTGCCACTGTCTCACAAGGGCACCCTGGCATTTCCCCGCACACCCTGAGCGGATCGAGCCCCCCTGCTCCCCCTCCAGGGAAGCCCCCCCGGGCCGGGCCGGCGAGCCGCTGCCGTGCCACCCCGCCAGCAACGCGGCTGGCACCCATCCACTCCCGCACAGCTGGGACCAGACCCGCGGCCTCTCCCTCGGGGCACTCGCCCTGACTTGGCAAGGCCACCACGGCGGGTGATTTATGCTGTGCCAGCGTACCCGTGGTCTCAGGGGTCGGGTAACACCGGCACCCAGTGGGAAGAAGGCCGGAGTCCTTCATCTTCATCGGCACGCAGAGGAACGCAGTGCCGCGGGTTGGCAGCCCCAAAACGGGGCGGCGGGACAGGGTCCGACCCAGGGTATTAGGAAGTGATTCCTCACCACAAGGGTGGCCAAACCCTGGCAGCAGAGCAACCTCCATCCCTGGAGACCCTGATCTAACGCCAATGTTGGCCATGCTTGGGGCTGGACCAGAGGCTCCAGAGGTCCCATCTAGCCTATGTCCCTCTGGCGTGAAGATGGGGTGGTGGGAAAGGGGGGGATGGCCCTGTTTCCAACCCCAGAAAGCAACAGTGCCCTCTTCATCACCCACCCAGCAGGCAGGAGATGGGTCGGGCAGGTGGATGGCCAGAGCCGCTCCAGCCCCGTCCGGAGGTGCCTTCCCTGCGCAGCGAGCACGCAGCCCTGAAAGGGAGAAGGAGAAGGCAGAGGGACTTGGCAAATCGAAGCTGGGGTCAGTTGACAACACCAGCGAGAGACTGAGTCACCAGGACTGTTTTTAGCCCCGGCATCTCAGAAACGTGGACCGTGGTGTTGTTAACAGGCGCTTGGGTCAGAGGCCAAATGTTTTCCTTTCCATGCGTTAAATACCACCCCTGGAAGTGGCCCAGGTATCCAGCACAGTAAAAACATTAACACAAGTCTTGTATGACAGCAGGACCCCGGGGTAAAGCGGTCCCCAAAGTGCCCAGGTAAGCTTGCCTCACTGGGGAGGTGCCAGGGACCTGGCAGAGGGAAAAGCATCAGTCCCTGGGTACCAAGAGCCAGGGCTGAGTGTCCCTTGTCACGGTGTCACCCCCAGGGCAGAATAAACGGGGTCCATAAAAAAGCCCCCTGGTTCTGGTGGCGCTAAGGTACATCCATGAAAGCCCACCTGTGCGTGGCAGCCGTTACAGGGTTAATAATACACAGCCTTGCTCCGACACCTCTCCTTCACCCCAAAACGCCCCTCTGCCAGCGTGGCACCAGCGTGGCACAGCTGGGGGACGGCATGCATGCCATCACCCCGGCCAGGCACGGCAGGTGGAAGCTGGCACCCGCGGGCCAGATCCGGGTGCAGCAGCCCCCGGGGCAGGCGGGAGAAGCCCTGGGACCCCACCATGGTGGGGCCAGACCCTGGCTCCCCGGTCACTCCAAACCGGAGCAAAAGCCCCTTCCCGCAGGGTGGCTGGTGTAGTGCAGGAGCCCTGATTGAAACATCACTGTCCGACTGACTGCCCGGGGAATTCACAGCCCGCCAGCGCAAACAGCCCGAGCCGACAAGTTCCTGCCCTCCCCTCCCGCCCCCTGCCCGACAGCGGCAATTAAAAATAAAAGTGTTAACAGGCAGAAGGACGTTCCTCGGGCGAGGACGAGCCAACAGCAGCACAGGAGCCGGGGACGCGCCGCGGCTGCAGCCCAGCACCACCCGGGGCTGAGTGATTAATCAGCCCCGTATCATGTCTGCCTTTCAGCGGGGAGGTGAGGAGAGGAACGGGGTGACCTTGGAGGGGCCGCGCAGGCGGGGAAGGACGCGCACGGCCACCCCGCGTCCCGCTCACCTCGGCAAAGGTCGCGCGCTCCCAAGCGCGCGGGAGAGAGCCGGGAGCAGGGCCCCGCACGCAACCCGCGGCCAAAGAGCAAACCCCGTCCTGCTCCAACACGGGCTGCCTCCAACAGCTTGGGTGTTGGGTGGTTTTTTTTTAAATAACTACATAAATGAGCAATAAGGGGAACCGGCAAGACAGCACCATCCCTGGCCCCCAGCTTGGTTCCAGCTGGGCAGATGCAATGCACCACGGCGCTGGGATTTCGATGCACCGCGTGCCCCAAAACCCTAGAAACCGCCCCAGAGAGTGGGGATGTCGAGCAAACCCAGCCCTCGAGGTCCATGCGCCCCAAGTTCATGGTGACACTTGCCGCAAGCAGAAGGTGCNCCCCCATCCCTCCTCCCTCCCGCCACGGCACCATGCTGCTGGAAGGAGGTAATATTTATAAATACGCCGCGTCCAGCCCCCAGCGCCCGGCCAGGAGGCTTCTCAGAAGGCAGATTTCATGTAACTGTACCGCAGCCGGCAGCCCCAGCACCGCGGCCACCCCATCCACGGGAGCCGCAGCTGTTCCCTGGCCCCAGGAATAAACAAGTTGGGGACAGCCTGTGACTTGTCCTCCCGAAGAGCCCCGGGGCTCTCCCCGCCACCATCCCGGCCCCGGCAGCCCCTCTCGTGCCCAGGGGAGCGCCCAGCCATCGCCTTACCCGCAGCGGGGAGGTTTCTCCTCTCCCCTCCTTCCCCCCAGGCTCAGCCCAGCGCTTTCCTGCTCCGTGAAGGTCAAATTCGGCTCTCGGGAGCCCCCGCTGCCAATCCAGCCCCTGCCCTGGCACCGTGCCGGTGCAACCGGGTCAGGCCCTCGCTACGGGTGCTGCCGCCTCCTCAGCACGAGTTATGCCGGTTGGGCCACGGAGGAGCCCAGAGGTTTTTCCCACCAGGATGGGCTTTCTCCAGGCAAGATTTTCGCCTGCCCTCAGCCTGGAGCGGTCCCCAGGGAGCGGCTGCGGCGGCGGGGCTGAGCGTGGCACCCACCCTGCTGCAGATAAGGCGGGAGCTGCAGCCAGCACCGAGCCTGCTGGCATCCAACCTTCCCTCCTCCCGTGGGGTTTGCAAGCTGGAAGCAGGGAAACGCTCCCTGCACGCTGGGCGGCTGCAGCCCCTGCTCCGCTGGCCCGACCCGACTGCAGCCCCTCCTCGTTTCCTCCTAAAAATTCCTCACCCCATGCGATTCCCTAGAAATCCTGGGGAAATAGCCTGGGCGAAAGCCAGCGCTGCTGCCCTCGCTTGTCCCTGAGGCTCCGAAAACTCCCCTGCCTTTCCCCAAGCTCGTTGCCAGCCATTGCCACCAAGATCTCCCAGCCCGAACCCTGCGCTGGGGAGCACCTGCAGCCCCGCCGCTTGCTCCTGACGCCGTGCGGGGGGGTCCGAAGGTGCCCGGGTCGGGTGCCCCCTCGGCCCTGCTAATTCTGGCACCTGGGTGCTACAGCAGCAGCTGCACAAGCGGCGCTGGAGGTTTGGCCACGCTGAAAGGAGAATTTACAACTGAAGCAGAGTCCCCAGATAACGCTGTGCCAGGCGGAGGGGAAGGGGCGAAGCCGGGGTGGGGTGATGGGAAACCTTCGGCTTCACAACCGTTTATACAAGTAAATCACTTTCATTAATAGCGTGCATGTATGCGAAGGAAAAAGAGGGATGTAACTGGCAGGGAAGGACGTTGCCTGAGCGTTTCAGGTTTATCCGGAAAGAAAGTTGCACCAATTTAACTAAAGGAGGGGACTTAAGCAGAGGGCAGGGTGTGGGGAATTTGTTCAGAGCTGAATGCACTTCTAGGAAGGGTGACAAAACCCCAGTAGCAATTCTTAGAAGACTTTAAAAATAAGATGGCATAGCTTTCTTGCAAAGACTGTAGGACAGTGGGGCTGGCGTGGGCCGTGTCACTGAAAGACCTTGAACCCTCCCCAGGTGTCCCCGTCCAGGTGAACCCACCCACTGCCCGCTGCAAATCTCCTGGGCCACACTGCCGTGCTCGTCCCCATGCCCCCGCTCCCAGCCCTGCGGCACCTACCTCCCCGAAACACCTCCTGAACCGCCGGCTGTGCCTCCAGAGATGGAGTATTCCCCACTCCCCGGGGGGCTGCAGAGCTCTGGCTCCGTCCTACGGACCTATGGCACAACGCAAGCTCCCGGTAGCCAGGATCCATCCCCACGCCATCCTCCTGGACCAGATCCCCCCGCCGTGGCACACCAAGCTGCTTCTGGCGAGGTCTTTCCAGGCATGCACCGTGCAGCTCCACTCGCGCCTGTCGCTCGGGCCTCAGCCCTTGTACGCTCCTCTTCTGCCCACAGGGAAATCGTGTGGTTTCTTTACTCTGTTTTGGTTTTTTTTTTTCAATTTAATATTTATAGCTTTGATCCGCTGCCTGTTTGTTCAGCAGAAAGCAAGGGGCAAGACATTTGGAGAAGGGATGGCTTCTTCAAAGGCAGCTGTGAGCATCAGCTAGACAGGACCAGGGCTGGCATCGGTGCCAGGATTGCACCCGTCATTCCTGGTTTTCTCAGCAATACGCCACCTCCAGCCAATGCCCAGGTCTCCCTTGAAGGCGAGGAGCAGGAACCAGAGCTCGTCCTGGAGCACAGAGCTCGGCCTCCTGCATCCCTGGGCTGACCATGTTGCAGGACTCTACATTCATGCAAATCCACAAGGAAAACCTGCTCCGACCAAAACCCAAGCGCCAGGCACCAACCCTGCAGCGGGGCACGACCTCGCAATGAGTCGGGGGAAAACATCAGGGCTTTTTCTGGACATACCAATGGGGGAAAAAGAAACCCATATGAGCATGTATTTCCTGTCTGCGTGTTCAATAAGAGATCACCCTTTTCGTCCCTCTGAGCATTACACCGCCAGCACCTTCCCCTGCCTCAGCCGCGAGGGCGACAACGACCGCGGCTTGCCCCGGGAATCACCGGCTGCGGTAGCTCGGCCGTCTCCACACCGGGACGGTACCACGGCTCGGCAAAGCCCAAGCTGCTGCATCCCCTGGGCTCACGGAGGAGATACCACCAACAGAAAGGCCACCACGGGATGCCCACAGGGCTGGAGCTGGAATGGCACAGCGCGGTGGCAGGCACACATTGCACCTCCAGGCAGCCTCTGCTCTTTTACAGGGCTGCGAAATGCCCAGCGCTGGTTGCTGCGCCTGCGAAGCACCCTGCAAATCTCCCACAGCAAAAAGAGGGTCGGGGAAGCCGTCACAAAACGGCTGCAACGGGTCAGCACTGGTGCGGGCTGCAGCCACGGGATGCCACGATGCTGCCCTGGGGATGCGCCAGCCACGCGGTGCCACTGCCAGGCTGCAGCGCCCACGCCAGGGACACCGCCGTGCTGAGTCGAGCCTGGCAAGTTGCTTCCCCCCGGCCCGGTTCCTCTTCGACTGCTGCACGGGATAACCCCACGCAGGGCAGTTACGAAATGGCTCCCTTTCAGTGGGTGCAGCTCGAGGTCCCCCCGCAAAAAAACCAAACCACAAACTCCAGCTGTCCCCAGGGACAGAGCCCAGAGGTGACGGGGATGTGCCATGCCCAGCGCCGGGAGAGCTCCGTCCTTCCCCACCATCCATCTGCAGCCCCCAGGAAAGGAGGGAGCAACAGTGGTCCAGGGCTGAGATCCCCCTGCGCCAACACAACATCGGGACCCCAGCACCCCCTCCACAGCACCCCGCAGCTCGGGGAGAGCCGCAGGGAGCCAGAAGGGCATTTCTACCCTCGGCACATGTGCTTTTGTGGGGGGGCCGCCCCAGCGTGGCCTCCCCAGCCCCACTTCCCTGCAGCGGCCGTTTCTTTCCCCGCAGGGCCGTGCTGCTCGGGCTCCATGGCCACCCCACCCTCAGCCCTGGAAATGTCCCCCCCGCTCCAATGATTCATCACTTTGTCGCTGCGCACACAGGGCTCTTCCCTTTCCCCGCAGCACCGCCGAAAACCAGCAAACGGGGAAACCTCATCACGGCAAAGGCAGGAGCAGGGTTGGGGCGGGGGGGGACCAGGAACACACGTGCCGTAAACTCAGCAGCATGGAGCGTGGAAAAAGAAATAAAGACCTGGCTGGAATCACAACCTCCATCCCAAACACCCGGATGCTGGAGTCGCCCTGTTGCCGCCAGCCCCACCCCGGAGCGGTTTCCTACTGATAAGGGCGGGAGGCAAAGCCAGCATCCCTCGGGAGGCAAGGCCAGCATCCCTCGGAAAACACGCCGGCTCCCCTCCACGCACCGTGGGGTCAGCACGTGCCGCTCGCAGCCCCCCGCCGCGGCCATTGCCACCCACCCCTATAGCCTACATCTGGTGGTTTCTCATCTCCAACAGCTCAATTCCCAAACACCCACCGGCCCCGGCACAGTTTTCCCCACCGGATTCTCCGGCAGCAGGTAAGCGCAGGCTCAGCCGCCACCAGCACCTGCAGCAGGGAGAAACCAGCCCCGCTCCCTCCTCCGGCTGGAGGAGCAGCCGTGCATGAAGCCAAGCAAACATGGCAGGGGAAACTAAAGGTGTGTGGGGGGGAAATCCCCCAAACTCCACACCTTCGCTGTCTACTCAACTCTGCTGTTATATAAAAAGGAAAAAAAAAAAACCCTCACAAACTCCCCCCATGCCCCAAGGGCCGGGAACGCGCAGAAGCGCTGCAATTCCTGGAAACAGGCCCTGCTTGTCCCCAGACTTGCACGGGCTTATTTATTTCTCGTAGAAGAGCACAACAATAACCCCCATATTTTCTCTCACTTTTTTTTTTTTTTTTTTGTGAAGGAAATTTCCCCATCTTCTGACTCACTGAAGCTTTAGAGGACATGGGCATGAAGGCTGCTGCAATCCTTCCTGCTTTGCAATTAATTCATGAATATAATTAATTGGTGGCTGTAGGTTTAGCGGACCCCCTTCCTATGCCCCCCCCCCAAACTCCTGCTGCCCCAGAGGCGCAAGTCGCAGGCTGGGGGGAGGGGGGGGATGTCCCCTTGGTGATCCCCCTAAGAGCTGCGTGGCGCGGGGTACCCCAACTCTTCCCTGGCCTTTTGCAGACCCCA